>SWJQ01001060.1:204470-249606 GCA_007252995.1 Zosterops borbonicus | reverse complement strand
CCTTTTTTTTTTTTTTTTCCACTTGGTTCAACGCTCACTTGGATTTAATGGGCCAGGAGCCAAATCAGTAATGGAAGCCAAGTGCCGACGTTTGTTTGGTGCGCGATTCCCGACGAGGAATATGTATAGTAATTGTCTCATGCTCCTCAAAGCTGTAACTTTGGCAAGAGGGGAGGCTGCAGGGAGCGTGCCAAGTGTTTAAAATCATAATCAGGCAGTGATGAAAACATGTATTTATGGCTATAATGAGTTGCATCAAAGCAAGAAACGTTCGGTTTCTCTGTAGAGGGAACGCTGTCTCTTAATTCAGAAATGCCTTCGAAATCACCCAGAATGTGTCAGAGTTAAAGAGCTCAGAGAGCTCATCTGAGATGCCTGGCTTATTTCACTGCAATATTCCTGATATTCCCTTCCAGCTGCAGTTTTAGCTGTGCTTACTGGGCTCTGCATCGAGGCACGGTGGAGGAGTCAACATTTATTGCAGTGTTTTGTGCACTTTGGGCATGTCATGAGTGTTCTGTAAGCCTGGACTGGCAGCTTCATTTGTGTTTGTTTGTTGAATGTTTTGTTTTATTCTACTTTGCTGTTTCTTGATGCAGTATTTAGGGTGGATATTGGGAAAGGTGCTTCCCCCAGGGGGTGTTGGGCACGCAACAATTCAGGATATGTCCTGATTCTGATATCAAGAACTAGTTTGGTTTTGGGGTTGCTTTAATTACTGAATGTTGTGTGATTCCTGAGTGCAGCAAGGGTTTGGGATGCAGCATCCCAGAGAGCTGGGCTGATCTGGGAGTTATGGAATCCTTTCAGTGGGAAAAGCCCTCCAAGGTCAGCGAGTCCAACTATTAACCCAGCACTGCCCACCTGCTCCTGCCAGTCCCCCAGAGCCCACCCTCATCCCAGCATCCCTGAGCCTTTGGAGCTGGAAGAAACTCAGTGCTGTGAAAAAATGGAAAAAATGCAGTTTATAAACATTTGGCTTTTGAGTAACTTCCTCTCGCCTGGCATTGAGTCACCCGTGGGAAGTTGTGTGGATGTCACCCTGTGCTGGGGTGGCTCCCTGGGCAAGGTGCTCCACAGGGCTCCTGGCTGCCATCCCAAACAGCTCCAGAGCTGCTGGGATCATCCTGCTGTGCCCAAATTACAAGGGAGCCAAGGCTGAATCATCTGGGTGTAGCAGTGTGAGGCTGGGGGCAGCAGGAGGGTGAAACTCACTCTGGGGTTGTTTTCCTGTGTTGGAATATTGGGAGTTTTGGAGGGTGGTGTTATTGCTGCTGGAGTTTTTTGGGCAGGCTGTGGTCTGTAAGGGAAGTCCTGGATGATCAGAATGAGGATGTTGACAAGGTGAAAATCACCTGCAGAGTCTCGTTTCCCATGTCACTCACTGCCCTGGAGGAACATCTTTCTGCCCAAGGAGATGTGTGGCCTTGCATGGTGCAAATCCCCGTGGTAAATCCTGCCCTGCAGCACCACGAGGTTTGGGATTAGTTTATCCATCCAGGTTTCCCTGGGCACATGCTTTCTGTGTGGATTTGCTTGAGTGAGCACAGGGAAAGGGAAAGGTTTCAGTAAATCAGGATGATTTTGTGTGACCGAGGTATCCGAGACTGAACCAGCACATCCCAACTCTTCAATTAATCCTAATATGATCCCACTACAAAGTCAGTAATACATCTGTGGATGTAATAAACTTAATTACTTGATTGTGAGATCAAAGCTGTGAAGGAGCAGCACTGGGTGCATTTGTTTTAAATTGCCTTCAAAGAGCCGAGCGGGGAGCTGCGAGTTTTGGTGGGGAAACCGCTGCACCAGATGTCTGCAGATGCTCCAAGTGTGCTCCTCTTGCCTCCCCAGCTCCCAGCCCCACGACAGCTGTCCCCTACATGTCAGTGAAGTGCATTGACGTGAGGAAGAACCACCACAAAACCAAGTGGCTGATGCCCTGGGGACCCAACCACTGCAAGAAGCTGAAGGACTTTGACGAGGCCGTGAGCCGGCAGATCGAGGCCAACGACATCGTGTTCGCCGTGCACATCCCACTGCCCAGCAAGGAGATGAGCCCCTGGTTCCAGTTCATGCTCTTCATCATGCAGCTGGACATTGCCTTCAAGATGGACAACGACCTCAGTAAGTGACTGGCAGAGGGAGGGAGGGGCTGCCTGTCTCTCGTTGCCTCCCCTAAAGGGTTTTGACTTTGTGCTGTGAGTTGTGTTGGGGAGGTGGTGCTGGAGCACGTCCTGAATCTGGGAATTGGTGATCCTGGGATGGTTTGGGTTGGGAGGGACCTCAAAGCCCATCCTGTGCCACCCCTGCCATGGCAGAGACAACTTCCACTGTCCCAGGCTGCTCCAGCCTGGCCTTGGGCACTTCCAGGAATCCAGGGGCAGCCACAGCTTCTCTGAGCACCCTGTGCCAGGGCCTCATCTCCCTCACAGACAGGAATACTTCCCAATATATAACTTTAATTTCCCCTCTTTCAGGTTTTTTCCCCCCTCTTTAGTATTTAAATAATAAATATATAACACCCTCCCCTCCTTCCAACAAAACACACAACTCCCCCCAAACTCAAAAATAATCCTGCAATAAAACCTGCAAAATTCTGTTGAGAGCAGCAAGGGCAGGACTGCTCTGACCCTCCCTGGAAGGGAAGTTGTCCATATATTTGCATGTTTTAAAGTGTTTGGGGAAAATCCCTCTCTAACTCTAAACTACAATGAATAAACAATTTGCTTTCCAGACTGGTTGAGCTGGGGTGAGTGGAGCTCCTGCTCTGGCTCCAGCCTGGCTGTTGGGCTGGCTCCATGCTCAGGGATCCGTGGGGTGGGATCAGTTCAGGGAGTTAGTCAAGGTTAGGAGCTTTTTTAGCCAGCTTTGTGTCCTTGACCCCTTTCCTGCTCAGTGTGGAGCTGTTCCTCCAGATGTTTATCCCAGATATTTAGACTGGTTTGGGTCAGGAAGGGACTCAAAGCTCCAGTTCCACCCCTTGCCATGGGCAGGGACATCTTCCACTAGCCCAGGTTGCTCCTTGAGCACTTGCAGAGATGATTTAATGCATTATCCTTAAGATAAGCTAAAAATGAGATTGTAGAAAGCTTTCACTTGTATTCTTATCCCTGTAATTATCTCTGAAATACAGAGAGAGCAGCTTTGTGCCTTTATTAGGGCCTCACCTCCTTCCACTTGGATAGATGATTGCATTAGGGAAACAGCTCTTTATTCCAAAGATTTTCAAGTTGAAGCACCGTGCTGGAGTCAGGAGCAGGCTGCTGGAATGCTAACCCAGCTTCTGGCAGCATTTCTGAGCCCTTGCTTCAGCTTTGTGCCCTTCAGTGACTGACTCCTGCAAAGGTGGGAGGTTGTTTGTTTTTTTTTNTTTTTTTTTTTTTTTTTTTTTTTTTTGAGATCTCAGAGCAAAAAAGCTCATCTCTGGCCACCCCCTGGGTAATAAAAAGGAGGTTTGGGGATTTTCCAACACCTCGTGCCAAGCTGAAGGCAGATGTAAATAAAGTGTAGAATCTCAGGAACTAGTAACATGTTTCTTGCTTGCTAGATTGTGTTGAACAGCTCTTCGGGAAACAAACAGCAGATTTGTTAAGCTGAATTAATTGCATTTATGTCTGTCCCCTACTGTTTAATGAAAGGGCCTCATTGATCAGGGGATTGGGACCAGCTCCTCTAAAGGGACAGTGATAAGGATGTGAAATAACCTCAGTTCTTCTTTTAAAGCAACAATTCAAGTTCCTTCTCCCTGGGGCTCTGAGCCCTCCAGGCCTCCTCCAGCTGTGGCTGATGCCAGCAGGGGCTGGTGCCAAACCAGGGCACTCCTGGAAGGCACCACAGCTGCTGAAGCCTCTGGTCACTGTCCTAAAAACTGTCTTGGAGCTGCCTCAGATCATCCAGGAAAGCTGCAGTGCTGGGGACTGCACAGGATTTATCCTGCTGAAGAAGCTGCTGCCTGGGGCACATCCTGCTCTCCTGGCTGCTGTATCTCCACTGCAGGGTCTGAAGGTGCTGTGCAGGGTCCTGGGCTCTGCCAGCTCCCCTTGGCCTTTACCAGGGATGTTGCTGAGCCACATCAAACTATCTCCTGCTTTTTTTTCCTCAAAGGCCCTTGGTTGTCCTCTTCCCCTGCAATTCTTTAGCAAGGCCAAGGCACAGAATAAACCTGCATTTGTTTTTTTCAGGGTGTTGGGTGCCAAAACCCTCCTGGGGCAGGGGCAGTTGGACTGTGCCTCTTGGGAAATGCTGGTGACTCATGGCTGACTCCTCATCCACAGAGAGCTGGAGTCAGTCCTGTGTCAGCTCTCCCCATCCAGAATCTGTGTCAGCTCTCCCCATCCAGAATCTGTGTCATCTCTCCTCATCCATGGCCTGGGTCATCTCTCCTCATCCAGGACCTGTCAGCTCTCCCCATCCAGCCAGAAAGAGTTTTGCTTGGACAAAGGAGAAGGGCAGCCCTGGTGAAGTGCCCTGAGAGAGCCTGGCAGGGGCTGAGCCTCCTGGAATACCCTGTGGGATCTGACCTTTCAGAGGAGCAACCAGCCCTAATCACCTTTACCTTGGGAACTCCCTCTGCACTTCCAATCGTTTTGAAATACAGATTTTTGGGAATGCAGATGTTTAGAAGCTGAGCTACTTCCCTGTGTTTATCCTTCCCAGAAAGCTGGGAGAGACTCAGACTGTTCCTCTGAGGAAGGGGCTATTCCTGTGCTGTCCCTTTCCTTTCTTGATGCATTGTGCACTCAATTATTAAAACCCCTTCCCAGAACTGAGAAAGGAGGGGGCCAGAAGAAGGAGATGGAGTTTCTTTTGCAGCTGGAAAGCAACTGTGTGCAATGAGAGGGCTGCAGCCTCCTATTCTAATTCATCCAGCCTTGGGCTTTTTGGTAGGTTTTGTAATTTTAGGGAGCTGGTGAAGCATGGAAATGTAATGGAAATAATTCCAGCATCTCTGTTTGCCTGCCATAGGCTTTTCCCCAGCCAGCTGTGTTAGTGTGCGGCTGGCACAGAGCCCCCTCCTGAAACAACTCCACTATTTTTAGGCCATTGTAATATGAGTGAAGATATCCTGGGCAAGCATTGTCCTGTAAAGTGATTCATGGAAAAGCTCCTGGGCAGTAAAATGCCAGTGGAAAAAAATGACTCTGGTGGTGCTTGGAGCATGAGCAGGGAGTCCCTCACTGGGGGATCACAGAGCTCAGGGCTGGAAACCTCCAGGAGTGTGTCTTGCCCTTATTTGGGTTGGAAGGACCTCAAAGCCATCCAGTGCCACTCCTGCCATGGCAGGGACACCTTCCACTATCCCAGGTAGCCCTAAATCCATCCAACCTGGCCTTGGGACACTGCCAGGGATCCAGGGGCAGCCACAGCTTCTCTGGGCACCCTGTGCCAGGGTCTGCCCACCCTCCCAGGGAAGGATTTATCCCTGAGCTCCAATCTGATCCTGCTCCCTCTCAGTTTAAAGCTGTATCATGCTGTGCAGGGAAAGGAAAGTGTGTCCTCCCCTCCTCAGAAAATTGTCTATTCGCCACCTGATTAATGTGAATAAGGCACGAATCTTTGTAAGATTTGGTTCTCTGTCACTGTCCTCATTTGTTCCTCAGGGACAATGGGAGTTGCTGATGGAAGGCTGGCACAGGATTATCATGGAATCATTTAGGTTGGAAAAGACCTTTAAGATGGAGTCCAACCACTAACACAGCTCTGCCATCAGTCTGCTGAGCTGAAATATATTGATATATGGATATATCTATATTTTATGTTGACAGCCCTGAAGGGTCTTTGCACAAAACTCATTTCCAAGGGGAGGTGTCACCCCAGAGGAGAGACTGATGGAATTCCAGAGGGAGCCTCTAATCCATTGGCCTGGAAAGGCACGCAGCAGTTCATCTTCTGCCTTCTGGTTTTCATACTCGATGGCAGCAGCAACATTTGGACTGTAAAGATGAAATACTGAAAGCTGTTTTTCTTGGATTTTATCCCGAGCATTCCAGTTGGTTTTATGGCTTCTGAAATGGAGTTCATGGTTCTTTTTAGCCGAGCCAAGTTCAACCTTATGTTCCCATTTATCTGTTTTGCTGGTCTCCTAAACAGCGGATCTGAGATGGCAAATTCGTGTTTCATGGAAACCCAACTCCTGGCAGCTCTGGAAAGGGACTGGACACGGATCTGGATGTTACAGATCACGGGCACCAAAAAATGCTCAGAAAAATCCTGAAGTGTCCACATCAGATGCACAACCCAGCCACCTCCAACGGGTGTAAAAATAGGACTGCAAACCACAGATCCCATCCACGCCCCTTCCCATCCGGTGGGATGAGTGTGGCACCACGTATTCCCAACAAAAATATAGCTGGAAAGATGGGTCTGGAGCCATCTCCCAACACTTGTCCACAGTGGATGGTCCTGGAGCCATCCCCCAACACTTCATGGTGGATGGTTTTGAAGANAGCTGGAAAGATGGGTCTGGAGCCATCTCCCAACACTTCTCCACAGTGGATGGTTCTGGATCCATCTCCCAACATTTCATGGTGGATGGTTCTAGAGCCATCTCCCAACACTTCTCCACAGTGGAGGGTTCTGGAGCCATCTCCCAACATTTCATCATGGATGGTTTTGAAGCCATCTCCCAACACCTCTCCAAGGTGGATGGTTCTGGAGCTTTTCCAGCAGCTGTGGCTTTCAGAGTTTGGTGCCCTACAAAAGGAGGCTGGGCTGTAACATGCACATGCTCGTTTTGGAGCATGTTCCTCATTCAGAGCCTTCCCTGGGATCTGTGCCTGGTAAACAGGAGGATTTTCCAGCTGGTGGAGCTGGTACAGACTTGCCTCAGGTTTTTAACTGTGTTGATGTGTTGCTCCTTGGCAGCCTCAGCTGCAGCTCCAGTGCATGAACTCACTCAGTTACGGCTCCTCAGTGAGCGTGTTCCAGCCTGAATCAGCCTGATCCAGCCTCATTCCCTCCCTGGCAGTGTCCTTGTGTCCCAGACTGTCACCATGCACAAGTCCAGGAGGGGACAAGCTGCTGGTCCCACATGGGTGTGTGTGACCTTGCCATGCCATGAGCTCTGTGTGTGTCACTGGGGTGTGAGTTGGGGCATCTGCAGAGGCAGGAACAAGTCAGGGCAGGTGTGGAGGAGCAGGGAAGGCTTCTAAAATGTTCTGTAGGTGAGGAAGGGAGAGCTCCAAAAACCTTCTGTAGGACAGCTGAAGTTAAACAAGGCACATAGAAAACATCAATGCTGTTGTGTGTGGTTGGTTCTGAGGTTTTTTTCCAGCTAGGCCGGTGTAGCTCAACTTCAGTTCATTAATTGTCTTCATAAAGGAACTTTGTATCCTGTTTTTTAATTACTCTGGGAACCTTCTGAGCCTCCTGTCTCTTTGCTGTTACAGAGGAAAATGCAGAGATCACCCTGGATGTGTCGCTGGCCTATCGTGACAACATGTTTGATGACTGGGAGGAAATAGCACATGCCATAGAGATCAGGAAGCTGAAGTGCACCTTTGGCTCTCCAAAAGTAAGGAATTTCAGTGACACTGGTGGTGGGGATGAGTGGGAGTTGTCCTCTTCCAATAAACAGAAAGACAGAATTTCCCTTTCCATGAAAAAATTTCCCCCAATATCCAACTTAAACCTCACCTGGTACAACCCGAGACCATTTTCTCTCATCCTGTCACTTTTTACCAGGGAGAAAAGGCCAGTCCCCACCTGGCTCCCACCTCCTGTCAGGGAGCTCTAAAGGGTTCATCTTGGAAGGCTCTCATTAAAGCCTGAAATGTGAACCTGTTTGAGGTCAAACCTTACTTACCCAGTGATCCTAAACAATCAAAACCACGAGAAGGGTCCCTCAGCCACAGTCTCACACAGGCTGGAATTTGCAGACAGGCTCTGGGTGCTCCCAGAGCTCTGTGTGCTGAGGTTGTGCTCCCTGCCCTTTCTGCAGACCGTGGAGTCTGAGGGCCGTCACTACGACTGCGACTTCCTGCCCTTCATGGAGATCGGCAGCGTGGCACACAAGTACTACCTCATCAACATCCGCCTGCCCGTCAACGACAGGAAGGGCATCAACGTGGGCATCGGGGAGATCAAGGACATCCGCCTCGTGGTGAGTGCCCTGTCCCTCCTCTGCCACCTGGGATCTGCTGCAGCTCCTGGTCCCAGCTCCTCTGCCTCCTTGGGGACTGTCTTCCTCCCTGCCTGCCCTTCTGAGGAGCCCTCCAAGCTCCCTGTGTCCTTTGCTTCCCACCACGGTCTGCCTGGTGGGACATCTCCTTCTTATGGATAGGAACAGGAGGGTTCAGAGGAGGCCTGGTGTGTCTTGGAGTTGGATGTGGCCATGTGTGGGAAGGCAGTCAGTGATCCTTGCCCTGCCCACCCTCAAGGCTTGGTGAGCAGGGATGCTTTTCCCAGCTGGAGGCTGTCCCACCATGGCCACGGTGGCTGCAGACAGCGGTGGGAGGACACGTGGCTGGAGAAACATGTTAATGAACCCACGCTCTTCCCACCAGAGGTGACTTGGCTCCACTCCTTACTTGTATGGGAGTAATTCCACCAGCTTTTTCCATGCCGTGTCAGAATTCCCTCTCTCTCCCTTGCCATGGAAGCTGTGTCTGGTGGCATTTGTTCTCAGACCTTCTGGGACCTGCCCAGGTGGCCTGGGGGCTCAGTGGGCACTCGTTCTCTGTCCATCATTGGGATGCACTTCCACATGTGGGCCTCTCCTGACACTCCATGAGGAGAATGATGATGTTAAACCCTGCACCCTGGTTTTCCTCAGGGCATCCATCAAAACGGAGGCTTCACCAAGGTGTGGTTTGCCATGAAGACCTTCCTGACACCCAGCATTCTGATCATCATGGTGTGGTACTGGAGGAGGATCACACTAATGACCCGTGCTCCTGTCCTGCTGGAGAAGTGAGTAGGGGCCTGTGGTGGCCCAGGTGAGCTGGTCATTGCTCCCAGGCAGAGCCCATGGTTGGGAGATAGGAATTGTCTCTTCTCCATCCTCTCCCTCCACCCAGGCACACTGAGATCTGGAGACCTCCACAGCTTCTCTTTTCTTTCCTGGAGAAAAAAGAGCTGCTCTGAGGAGCTCAGTCCTTGGGGGTTTGGTGGCAGGAGGTGACACTTCCCAAACAGTGCTGGATTTCCTTCTGTTCCTCTCCACGCACAGCTTTGGCTTTTGGGGCTCTGTCCTTCCCTGCACACTGGACAGAGATGGCATTTGTGCCTCTCCAGGGTCATCTTCGCTCTGGGAATTTCCATGACATTCATCAACATCCCCGTGGAGTGGTTTTCCATCGGATTTGACTGGACTTGGATGCTGCTCTTCGGAGACATTCGACAGGGCATCTTCTATGCCATGCTGCTCTCCTTTTGGATCATCTTCTGCGGGGAGCACATGATGGTGGGTACTGCACCCCTGGGAAGGTGGTTTCCAGCCCTGCTTCCAGGAAAACCTGGCAGCTCCCTTGCTGATGGTTGGAAATGATGCTGTGAGGACTCACACCAGCTGAGGGGATGTCAGCCTCACTTGCTTTTCCTTTTTCTCCTCCTCCCCACCTCGTGCTCAGGACCAGAACGAGCGGAATCGTCTCTCGGGGTACTGGAAGCAGGTCGGACCCATCGCCGTGGGCTCCTTCTGCCTCTTCATCTTCGACATGTGTGAGAGGTGGGTGCAGCTGCACTCCCCAGGGACAGGCTCCTGCTCACCTCCTGCAGCAGGGACCAGCAGTTCAACCCCATGCCTGGCATCTCCCAGCACCAGGAAAGGCTCCCGTGTGTGCTCTGAAGTGTGCTGGCCATGAAAACACTTCCCACCTCACCTCTTCTCCTCACCCACATGGGAAAGCAGCACAGCTGGCTTCCTGCAGAACCCTGGGAAAAGATTCTTCCCCCAGAGAGGGGCACTGAACAGATCCCCAGGGAATGGGCACAGCCCCAAGGCTGCCAGAGCTCCAGGAGCATTGGGACAATACTCTCAGCCACAGGGTGGGATTGTTGGGGTGTCTGTGCAGGGCAGGAGTTGGATCAATGATCCTTGTGGGTCCTTTCAGCTCAGGATATTCCCTGATTATATGATTCCCAGGCTGCAGAGTGGACAAGGGGCTCTGTGATTGGTGTTTTCTCTCCTCTCTGCAGGGGAGTGCAGCTCAAGAACCCCTTCTACAGCATCTGGACCACCGAGGTGGGCACGGAGCTGGCTGTATCCTTCCTCTGGTTTGTGGGAGAGGGAGGTGTTCCCTCCTGCCAGGTCCCTGGGTCCCTCCTGCTTTTGGGGGACGGCGGGTGGCTTGGGCACTGCAGGAGATCACTGGGGAAATGAATATGGCAATCACCTGGATAATGTTTTCTAGGATTTCTCGTTAGTTTGTACCATTTTCCCTTAACTTCCTCTGCACAGATGGCCTTTATTATAGTTGCAGGGATCTGCCTGTGCCTCTATTTTCTCTTCCTGTGTTTCATGGTCTTCCAAGTGTTCAGAAACATCAGTGGGAAGCAGTCGAGCCTCCCTGCCATGAGCAAGGCTCGCCGCCTTCACTATGAGGTGAGGGTTGTCCTTGGGACACAGATTCCTTGTTTTTAAAAGACATTTTGGACCTCAGAGTCTTTTCTGAGACCCCCTTTATCCATAATCTCCTCATACTTCCATTTCTCCTCTTCTAATACTAATTTTTGATTTTAATGGGAGGTCTTGCTAAGACCATCTGTTTTTTCATGGTATAAATTTGGATTTTTGGAGTTGTCATTTCCTTACAAAGTTGCAGGAGGGTCAAAGCACAACCCATTCCCCCCATTATCCCCATTTTTAGCCCATGATTTTGTATGTTTTACTGCCAAACCTGATTTGCCTGCTGCCAAACCTGAGGAGGTCACTCTCAGTGCTTAACCTGCTTCTACAGGGGAGCAAATATTTATCCCCAAAGTCATTCTGTTAAATTATCGTCACTTCTTCTTTAAACAAGTCATTATCACCCATCAAGAATGCACATAAAAAAAATAGAGAATTGCACTTGAAAGAATTTGAAGCAGATACTGAGTGTTTTTCCCTCTAGCAGGAGGCACAGTGGTGCAGAGAGCTGCTGCTGCTGCCACACTCCACATCCAAACATGTGGGGAGCACGGATCTGGTGTGGAAGAGTTAAATTAATAGTCCTTTGTTGTCGTGGTGTGGCAGGGTAATTACGCAGACACTGACATTTCCACCTAAATTCCAGAACCAGGTTAAAAAAACCCACGCGCTCACCCAAAACCAAAAGAATTTGTAAGTAAAAAAAATATAAAACCAGTGAAAGCAGGGGTGGTGGGCAGTGGGATTGCCAGCCAAGGAGCTGGTCTCGGAATCTCCATTCTGTGACAGCCAGCCAGGTTTTCCAGACGTTGGAATCGCTGCAGCTCCTTCCCAGCCAGCCTGGGGGTGAGGATGAGTGTGGTGAGACCCTGAGCCCACGCTGAGACACCGACTGGCCAAGTGTTTGTTTTACAAGAGCCGTGAGCTGTCGGGCCGTGCCCCCCTGCAGCCCAGCTCACTCAATTAACCGCTGCTCAATCAGTCACCCAGCAAATGTCATGGAAAGGCAGCGCTGTCCAGACGTGCCCACCCCGCGCGGAGCTTCCGGCAGGAGCGCAGACGTGTGGGGAGCGGAGGATATGGGCTGTGCTGAGCACGGCACAGGAGTGGGTGGAGGTTGTTTTGCTTTGGGGTTTCGTGGGTTGGACCCTTGTTTTATTTTTTTAAATTTTTTTTTTATTTTTTATCCTCCTGTCTTGTCTATCCTAAAACCAAAAATGGGTTTTGTGGATTCTGTTAATGTGACCAGTGACATTTCTCTCTAAACAGGGGCTGATTTTTAGGTTCAAGTTCCTGATGCTCATCACCCTGGCCTGTGCAGCTATGACTGTCATCTTCTTCATCGTGAGCCAGGTGAGGGATGGCTCTGGGCTTCCCGGGACAGCATCAGCCACTGCTCCCAGCCGCTCCCGGCGCCGGCTCATGGCTGGTCAGACAGGACTGGCCTGTTCTGAGCACGTTTGATAACAAGTTGCTTTTGAAGAAGTTGTTTTCATTTCTTTGAAGCTCTGCCATGGAGTTGGTGAGGCTGGAGCTGGCACAAAGGCCCTTAGTTCCCAGGGAGCGTTGGGGCTGTGCTGTGCAGAAATCAGCCAACAGGCTTTGGCCATTTCTGAGCACTCAGCGAGAGGAAAATGTTCTGTTCACACTGAAACACTCGGGTGGCTTTGTGTGCCCACACAGACATGACAGCATCCAACTTTCCCTGGGCTGACTTTGCAGCCCTGCTGGACCTGTTTGTCCTGAGCTCCAATGTCACCTCTGTAGAAATGAGCTTTTATCACTGCTTGAATCACAGAGTCACAGACTGGCTTGGTCTAGAAGGGACCTTAAAGCCCATCTTATGGGCAGGGACATTTTCCACTATCCAGGCTGCTCCAAGTACCATCCAACCTGGCCTTGGACACTGCCAGGGATCCAGGGGCAGCCACAGCAAATCTGGGAATTCCATCCTAGCCCCTCATCACCCTCCCAGGGAACAATTCCTGCCCAATCTCCCATCCATCCCTGCCCTCTGGCAGTGGGATCCATTCCCTGTGTCCTGTCCCTCCATCCCTTGTCCCCAGTCCCTCTCCAGCTCTCCTGGAGCCCCTTCAGGCCCTGCCAGGGGCTCTGAGCTCTCCCTGGAGCTTCTCCTCTCCAGGTGAGCCCCCCCAGCTTTCCCAGCCTGGCTCCAGAGGGGCTCCAGCCCGCAGAGAATCTCCATGGGTCTCTTTTTAAGCTACTTTAGTTTTCTTCTTGGCCTTTATGTTGTTCTTTAACAGAAAGCAACATTGCAGTCTGAGCAGTCTGTGTATCTTCAAGGAATATTAATATTGATGATATTTTCATGGATGTTGACAGCCCTCAGCGTGTGGCAGGTTGGTGCTGTCAGCCTGGCCCCTCCTCAGCCAGCCGTGCTCTGCACATCAATTCCCTCATTATTCACGCTGGTTTTCCTGCTATAAAAGGTCTATTTTTGGCAGTGGGATGTTCTGGGATGTCAGTGTGTCCCCAGGTAGTGCCCTTTGTGTGCCAATCTGTGCTGAGCACATGCTTGTGGCAGAGGATCGCAGAGCACAGCGGTTTGGTCACAGTAAATGAGACATCAGAGCTGAAGAAGTCCTGAGGGAATGATTTTGTCAGGAGCATTTTTTCCCTGCAGACTGAATCTGAAGAGGAGAATCCCAGCCTGACTTGTGCCTCACTGAACCCGTTACACTCCATTTCCTCCGTCCTGTTGAATTGATGCTGTTCTCACTGATTCACTCCAAGGCTGTGTTTTTATGGGATTTTCTCTTCCTGATGGCCTGTCTGTTGTCTCTGGACAGGTGACAGAAGGCCACTGGAAGTGGGGGGACATCACGATCCAGGTGAACAGCGCCTTCTTCACCGGCATCTACGGGATGTGGAACCTCTACGTGTTTGCCCTCATGTTCCTGTACGCCCCATCCCACAAGAACTACGGTGAAGACCAGTCCAATGGTAAATGTCCCTAAGTGACCTCATGGGGACAAAGAGGTACCAAGGAGGGGATGCCTTCTATGCCTTTTCTTTGGCCCAAGTGCACACTCAGCGCCTTGAAAAGTTTTGCAAATGATGGTTTGGGTTTCCAAGCAGGCGTTTGAATTAATGGCTGGGTTAGACAGGTTTGACTTTCAGCCAAGGCTGGCTGGAGCCTTCGGGATGGCTTTTGTGCCTTTTAGCATTGCCCAGATGGAACTGTATAGCTCAGATGGAGGGATGAAGAGTGGAGAAAATAGACCCTCCTGTCAGAGAGTTGTGCAGAGCCAGATGGTTCCCCCTGAGCCTCCTTTTCTCCAGGCTGAGCCCCTTTCCCAGCTCCCTCAGCCTCTCTTGGTGCTCCAGCCCCTTCTCCAGGTCTGTTCCCTTCTCTGGACATGCTATGGCCCCTCAATGTGTTTCTTGTGCTTCTACTTAAATAACTACAAATAAAATAATTTCTAGGAAGGTCTGTGGCTTAGGCAGGTGAAAGGCTGGAGGGAATAAACTCGATCTTTTCCTTTTGAACAGTCCCATATTTTATTGTGAGACCAGACTAACGGAACACCTTTGTTTCTCAGGTGACCTGGGGGTGAACAGCGGGGAGGAGCTGCAGCTCACCACCACCATCACCCACGTGGACGGGCCCACAGAGGTCTACAAGCTGGCTCGGAAGGAGGCTCAGGAGTGACACAGAGGTGCCTCAGCAGGGAGGGGAGCACCTCTGGGGTGGGGAGCAGAGGACACACGAGTCCCTCTGGCTGGAGCCCTCTCCGGCCGCACCCGCTCCTCGAGCACCCCGTCCCTGGTGCGTTCACAGAGCAGCGACAGCGAGCAGAACATTTGTTAACTCTTTACTATGGTGTAGTTATTCCTGGGGGGAGGGCTGTGTATATTGTGTTACACTCGGGCACGTAAAACCCTGCTGGAAAGGCACTGAGGTTGCAAAGTCGCACGTCCGGATGTGGGGCCGGGGCAGAGCTGCCGTGGGGCTGGTTTGATTTTGCTGGGTGTGCTGGTGCATAAAGGTGCTGCAGGGAGCTCAGGCAGGAGCACGTGCTCAGTACTCTGGGTTTGCTCCTGTGTGCAACTTACACAAGGTGCTGGTTGCAGGGGGGAGCCTTGTTGTAAAAACATTTAATTCCACCGCTGTAGCTGTCTTGACTCTTGTCTGAGTCTTTGGTGCAGCCCTGCAGCCACCCACTGTCGCTGGATGAAGCACAGCTAGGAGAGGAGCAGGCTGTTAGTAAGGCTTTAGAAGCAGTGAGTGCTTTCTCAGCAGGTTTTACAGCTGTTTGCTGAATACAGGGAATGTCCAGGCTGGATGCTGAGCTGAGGTGCAGGAGAATAGAGCACTCCTGACCCAAGTTCCCAGCTGGCTGATCCCACAGCCAGCTCCTCCCTGTTCTCAGTCCCTTTGGCATCCTATGCTTTTGTGGCTTCCTCCGCCTTCCCCTTTTGTTACAGTGCATCCCTGGGAGCTGGGCAGTCTCGCTCTGTGCACTGCCGGGCTGGAGCAGAGCTGGATTCTTCCAGGGATTATCAGACTTGAAAGAATCCACTGGTCACGCACTAATGTGGATCTTTGCTTTCCCAGAGCAGACACTGGCACTGGGCTCGCTCAGCCCCGTGCTGGGAGGCCTTTGGCAAAGAGAGAGGAGTGAGAACTGATCTGGGGTGGAGGCTTGAGCTGAGCCCTGCTGGGGCCACTTTAGAGAAGTGAATGGTGGGGAAGGGTCTGTGCTGCTCAGGGCACCCCTTCCATGGCCTGGAGCATCCAGAGAGCCTCATGAGCTGGCAGGACTAAATGTCTGTGTTAACTGCTGGTAACATGAAACTCACCCTCCCAGTTCTGGCCCTACAAGACAAGAATCTGCTGCTGCTGTGTGTTGCTGAAGGGTTAGAGAGGAGGTAGAGAGGGGAAACTCATTCCTGTCAGCCCAGGTACCACCACGATTCCAGGTATCATAACAATTCCAACCCCAGAATGTATTCATTTACCCTCATGCATTTATTAAAGCTCAACACTATGAAAAAAAGAGAGGGTGGCATCACAAGGTCACCTTGTGTGGGTTTGATTGCTGGGCACCATCACATGGGGCTCCTCCAGTCAGGATGTGTCACACTGGGCAGACCCCCCTGTGTATTAATTGGAGCTCCTGTTGGATTTTCTTAAAGCAATTCTGTTCCTTGTGTTTGCCCTCCCCAGGACCCCCAGCTTCTCCTGCCCCTGGAGGCAAAGCAAGTCCAAGCAGGGTTCCTACTTGTAGTAGTTACTCCATTACAGAGTGAATTAAATCAACGCACATCCCTGTAACCCTGGAAGGTTCCCAGCTGAACACTCGACTTTGCAACTTTACCATCCCTTTTCCCTTGGGTTCTTACGTGATATTTATGTTGTTCCCATAGCTGTGTCCGTGGGTTCTTTTTCCAGCTTAGATTCTAGCATTGCGTTTTGTAAAGGCTCCCCACGAACCGGGAGCTGCAGCTTTCAAACCAAATTTTGTGTCAAACACTAACAATTTGTTTACAGGGCGTGTGTTACATGTGTGTGCGTGTGTGGGTTTTTTATTTCTTCATTCCTCAGCCCTACTCATATGTCTCGGAAATAGTCTCTGGGTCTTATTAAAATATATCCTTTTTNATATTCCTTTTTTTTTGTTTTGTTTTGTTTAGGTTGAGTTCAGTTTTTACAGAATGCTTTAAGCAACCTGGAAAACACGTAGTTTTGTTAATTTAAATAAAATATACAATATTGTGGATTTGTCATTGGAATTTCTCCTCATCTCTGGCAGTGGGAAGCCATTCCCCCTTGTCCTGTCCTTCCAGACCCTCATCCAGTGTCCCTCTCCAGCTCTCTTGGAGCCTCTTTAATTATGGGAAGCGGCTTTTAAGGTGTCCCCAGAGCCTTCTCTTCTCCAGGCTGAACAACCCTGCAGGGTTTTTTTCCCTTCCTGTCCCTGCTTGCCAGCCCTGGAGTTGTCACAGCTGTGCTGTGGCCTTTGTGTGTTGGCCATCACCCCACTGCAGTGTTGATTTGGGCATCACCCTCCACCTGCTGCCATATTTCGAGGTGCTGCTGCCCACTGCTTGGAGCCTGCTCTCCCCATGTTGTCTTGCTGTCTATAACCCGGGGAAAATAATTTTTTTAAAAAAGGTGTTGGTCTCTTCTCCCAGGGAACAAGTGACAGGACAACAGGAAACATTCTCAGGTCGTGCCAGGGAACGCTCAGGGTGGATATTCGGGAAAATTTTTTCATGGAAAGAGTTGTCCAGCCCTGGCACAGCTGCCCAGGGCAGGGGTGGAGTCCCCATCCCTGGAGAGATTTGAAAGGCTGTGGATGTGGCACTTGGGCACACGGGGCAGTGGTGGCCTTAGCAGTGCTGGGGGAATGACTGGATTCAATGGTCTGACAGGGCATTTCCAACCTAATAATGCCATAATTCCTCGATCTGCACTTAGGGAGTAATGGAAAGTTTGATGAAAGCAGAGGAAGTTCAGTATCAAGAGCCTGAAGTCCCCTTGCAGGAGTGGCTGCCCTGATAAAACAGCACCTGAGGGTCCGGGTGTGAGCTTCAGGCTGAGCCCGTGGCTCCGTTCCCGCTGCAGCCTGTGCTGGCTCCAGCCAGGCCACAGGCAGTGCAGCTCTTTGGGGCCTAATGAGTGTCAAAAGAGCGAATAAATGAGATTTTAGTGCCTGTAGAACCGCCAACCCCTCCCACACGCTCCTTTCCCGGGCGCATCCTGCCCTGGCAGGGCTCTGCTGCCACCTGCTGCCTCCAGGACCCGGCTCCCGGCTGGGCTGAACACAAACCGGCGATCCCTCCTCAATGAATTGTGGGGAAATCGGTGATGTGCGGAAGCCACAACTGCCTGCAAGGTGCTGCTCGGAGTCCGGACTGTCCCTGGAGATCGGTGTGCTGGGACCGATGAGAACCTGCAGGAATGGGAAAAGCCACCTGAGACCGTCGGCACTGGCTGGGGACAGGGAGCTGCTGAGGTTTGCTCCTTGTCCTCTTCAAACCCACTTCCAGCATCCCCCAAACAATTCATATGTTGTGGGACAACGAAACACGTCCCTTCTCCCACCCCAAATCCTGCAGCCCAAAGCTGTTTTCAGGGATTTTGTCAGGATGCCAGTGAAGGTTGGGTGCATTGCTGGGGCAGAATGGCAAGAGATGGAGCTGCAGGAGATGAGCTCCAGTTCTGGTGACAATGACAGTCACCTGCTCTCCACGATGGGACAGCGTCAGTGCACTTTTTTGGGGGTAAAATAAGCAATGAGCAGCAGCAGATTTATTTTTGGAGGGTTTTGATCTGGGGTGGGCACATGGACGCTTCCCACTTAGCACCTGACACCACACTGTGCAAGAGCTCTCAGAGTTCTTCCCTTGTCAGAGCCTATTATAGGAAATCAATCCCAGCTTCAAGCTTTAGATCTGGGGGTTTAAATAAAACACCTCTTAGAAAGAACCATTGGAAAGCTTGGGAAATATCTGAAAACGGGATAACCGAGCAAAAGTGGCTAGCGCAGAGAGTGAATTAGCTACTCGTCCCTAGCCAGCATTTCATTGTGGCTAATAAATACCTCATAAACACCAGAAATGATGGTTTAGAAATGCCTCATAAACACCAGAAATGACGGCTTGTAAATCTGCTCTGAAAATCCCCAGTAATGATGGGGATTCAGGAAAAGTGAATGGCTTGCATCCTGGAGAGACTGGAGAGACAGGGGCCATAAAAGCAGATCTAAGATGAACAAGATATTTTTTTTTTCCAGCAAAAGGAAAGTGAAGGGAGATCCCTGACCCCATTACTCACTAATATTGATTAACGGACTTTCACAGTTCTGCTTTATTCCTCTATTTTCATTATTATCATTATTAATTCAGACAGGAGCTTTCAAAGCATCTCAGCACAAATGGGCACCTTATTGGCTTTAGAGAGGCCATTTCTTTTTTAAGATCTTGGGTTTAGTTCCCCTTGCGTGGGGATGGATTTGGAACACCTGAAAGTTCTATCCCAAGTTATTTTGGCCTTATATCAAGATGGAAAACCCTTCGGATTTTTTGTGTTAGACAAAAAAAGTCCACAGCAGTATAAAATAGATCTAAAGAGATATTTTTTGTTGGTCTGGGATAGGAGCATGACAAGGCTGATAGAAATGGATTTAAAATAGGAGAATACCACAGAGTTTGGAATGCAACAAGGATCAGAGAAATAAGGAATGATAACCCAGAAAACCACAAATGGTTTGGGAAGAATGAGCTTGGGGAAGGACTGGGAAGTGTTCCTCCACAAGTGCTGATTTCAGCTACTGAGTTGTTTTTATGAATTTCTTCCTGATCTTGGGAGTTCTGCCAGATGTCCTTGTGGTCCATAAATCCTGCATTCCCTGTCCCCACTATCAATGGTTCGTCCTTCTTCCCAAGCTTCGTTAAACTCCCCCAGATCTGAGAGCAGAGAAACACGTCCAGCCCTGACCTTAACAATTCCACCAACAATTCATTTGTGTTTTTTTAATACGTGAGTATCACTTAGAGCTTGTTGGCTGATGTTTTACAAGACTCAATCTCACTTGTTGATTAGCCTTCAAAGTATACGAAGCTCAAACATCAAAGAACATCCTTTCTTAAGGAGATTTTACATATTCCACACTTTGCAACGTGACCGGCCTATAGATGACCCACAAAGAGAAACACTTGATAAAATACATTAATTTCGGAGAGACCCCCGTCAGAGGCCGACGGCCATTTTGGGGCGTGAGGGCGGGCGGGAAGGGGCGGGAAGGGGGTGTGAGGGCAGAGCCGAGCCCGGGATGGGAACCCACGGGCGGGAAGGGGTTGTGAGGGCAGAGCCGAGCCCGGGGCAGAACCCCATGGGCGGGAAGGGACCGTGAGGGCACAGCCGAGCCGGCGATGGGAACCCATGGGCGGGAAGGGTCCGTGAGGGCACAGCCGAGCCCGGGAAGGGTCCATGAGGGCAGAGCCGAGCCCAGGACAGGGAACCCATGGGCGGGAAAGGTCCATGAGGGCACAACCGAGCCTGGGGCAGGACCCCGCGGGCAGGAAGGGTCCGTGAGGGCAGAGCCGAGCCCGGGATGGGATCCCATGGGCGGGAAAGGGTTGTGAGGGCAGAGCCGAGCCCGGGGCAGAACCCCATGGGCGGGAAGAGTCCGTGAGGGCAGAGCCGAGCCGGGGGAAGGACCCTNACCCATGGGCGGGAAGGGTCCGTGAGGGCACAGCCGAGCCCGGGAAGGGTCCATGAGGGCAGAGCCGAGCCCAGGACAGGGAACCCATGGGCGGGAAAGGTCCATGAGGGCACAACCGAGCCTGGGGCAGGACCCCGCGGGCAGGAAGGGTCCGTGAGGGCAGAGCCGAGCCCGGGATGGGATCCCATGGGCGGGAAAGGGTTGTGAGGGCAGAGCCGAGCCCGGGGCAGAACCCCATGGGCGGGAAGAGTCCGTGAGGGCAGAGCCGAGCCGGGGGAAGGACCCCGCGGGCGGGAAGGGGCCGTGAGGGCAGAGCCGAGCCCGGGACAGGAACCCATGGGCGGGAAGGGGCCGTGAGGGAACAGCCGAGCCCGGGATGGGAACCCAGGGGCGGGAAGGGGCCGTGAGGGCACAGCCGAGCCAGGGATGGGAACCCGCGGGCGGGAAGGGTCCGTGAGGGCAGAGCCGAGCCCGGGGCAGGACCCCGCGGGTGGAAAGGGGCCGTGAGGGCAGAGCCGAGCCCGGGACAGGAACCCATGGGCGGGAAGGGGCCGTGAGGGAACAGCCGAGCCCGGGATGGGAACCCAGGGGCGGGAAGGGGCCGTGAGGGCACAGCCGAGCCAGGGATGGGAACCCGCGGGCGGGAAGGGTCCGTGAGGGCAGAGCCGAGCCCGGGGCAGGACCCCGCGGGTGGAAAGGGGCCGTGAGGGCAGAGCCGAGCCCACGGCGGCGCTGGGACGGAGGGGGACGAGGAGGAGCCGGGGGTAGCTCTCCTCCCCGGCCGTGCCGGAGGTAGAACAGCGGGGACACACGGCCACCTGCTCCTGTCAGGCACCGGGTGGCGCGAGCTCCGCTGTCCCCGCATGAGGGCGTTTGGAGAGACTGCGCTGGGGGAAATTCCTAATAAACGAGGAGAAAATACGACTTGTGCTTGTGACACGCAACTACGCTATCTGATTTTCGGCGGTGTGAGGGAGACAAACCAAACAGTGGAATCACAGAATATCCCGAGTTGGAAGGGATTACACGGATAAGGTCTTGGGTGGACCTCGCTGGCCATGGCCCCAGGGCTCGATGTCTTACCCGGGGAGGGCTGAGAAGCTGCTCATGGCACCCCTGCCCCGCTTAATATCAGTGGGGGTGAAAATCTGAGCCGGATTTGAAGTTTTAAAATTAAATCAGCCCTAAATTTAAGCTGGGAGATGCGCAGGGTGGATAAAAGACGGCAGAGCCCGGCAGTTCCTGGGGGTCTGCGGTGCGGGGGGGCTGAGGGAGAGCAAGACTCGCCTTTGTGAGGGATGTGAACGGCAGAACTCGGCTGCAGCGGCTTTAATTCAGGCGGCTGTGCTGATTATTTATTTATTTTCGTGGGGCGGTTAGGTGGAAGGTTGGATTTGCGGAGCCTCCCCTCCCTTCCCCTCCCGCGGCGGCGGCGGCGGCGGCGCTCCGGGCGAGGGTGGTACCGCTGCCCGGGGGCTGGAACACGCCTTCCCGGGGGCTGGAGCGTGGCTTTCCCGGGGGCTGGAGCGCGGCTTTCCCGGGGGCTGGAACACGCCTTCCCGGGGGCTGGAGCGCGGCTTTCCTGGGGCTGGAGCGCGGCTTCCCTGCAGCCGGAATACCTTTTCCCCGCGGCTGCCAGGAGATTTCAGCTCCTTTCCGCTGCTCGCTGGAGCTGATGGCTGCAGGTGAATTCTTATTCCCTTCTCGTAGCGTTAAACGTGCATGGCTGGGGTAGTAGGGGAGGAATAGTGATTTATTTCAAGGGGAAAAGGATGGGAGCGATTTATTAATTGCTGATTTCAATCACGCGCCCTTTCCCCCCTCCCTCTCCGCAGCCCACCTCTGCATAGGGGTGTGTAAACTTGGTGGAAGTCGGGCCTTTCCGGTGGAAAGCTCCGCTCACGTCTCGGCGCGGCGAAGATGCCTGAGCAGAGCAATGATTACAGGGTGGTGGTGTTCGGAGCGGCGGGGGTCGGCAAGAGCTCCCTGGTCCTGCGCTTCGTAAGGGGCACTTTCAGGGAGACCTACATCCCCACCATCGAGGACACGTACCGGCAGGTGATCAGCTGTGACAAGAGCATCTGCACCCTGCAGATCACGGACACCACGGGCAGCCATCAGTTCCCTGCCATGCAGCGGCTCTCCATCTCCAAAGGGCATGCCTTCATCTTGGTGTACTCCGTCACCAGCAGGCAATCCATGGAAGATCTTCACCCCATCTTCGAGGAGATTTGTCAGATCAAAGGCGACATCCAGAAGATCCCGATCATGTTGGTGGGGAACAAAAGCGACGACACGCAGAGGGAGCTGGATGCCAGCGAGGGGCAAGCGCTGGCCAGCAAGTGGAAGTGTGCCTTCATGGAGACGTCAGCCAAAATGAACTACAACGTGCAGGAGCTCTTCCAGGAGCTTCTGAATCTGGAGCAGAGGAGAACTATCAGCCTCCAGGTGGATGGAAAGAAATCCAAACAGCAGAAAAAGAAAGATAAACTGCAAGGCAAATGCTCTGTTATGTGATTGCCTTTGGCTGGACTTGCTGCACGGCACAGCTGGAGCGTGGACTCCCACAGAAAATACATTTCTGCTGGAGGTTTTGGAGGAATCCACGCCTTGCAGGGTTGTTGCTTTCCTCTAAAATCCCCACTGGGTAATTGTATGTGTTGTTTTTAAGGAGGCTGGCTTCTGCATGTTTATTTTTTTTTTTAACCAATAAATGTTCCATGTTATCAATTACCTGTGACTAGAAGTTTTTAATGTAAGAAGTTTTCCAGAGGAAAAAAAATGTCTGTCAGAACAAACCTCTCTATTCTTGTGCATACATGCCAGTTTTTAAATATCTCCAGCCTGTTAACTCAGAGAAAATCATCTATAATGTGCAGAGTTAAATTGTTTTCAGGAATCTGTTGACCAGAGCAAATCTCTAACAAAGTGAGGCATTTGCTGTAAAAATGAACATGTGTATGGCTCTGGGTGCCTAAATTTTTGATTGACAAACTGGCTTGCCCACCAAATCTGCAGTTTTTGCATGGCAGAAGTGAAGTTTTCCTGTGTGCTGTGCGATTCCCAAGACTTGTGCAGTTCTGGGAGTGATTACAGCTCTATCTGCATAAAATGAGGCTTTGATTCCTGCTTTACTCCAGCTTCCTCTGTTCACTGAGGCAGGAGATTCCACGTGCTCTCACTCCCAGTCCAGGAGTGATCCTTGTTGTCCTGGAGCAGGAGCTGCCTCCTGGTGAAGGTAACTGGGAGGTTCCAAGTGCCCATTGATGTAGAAGCTGGTTATCTTTTCCTTGCTCAACCACCACCCTGGTTTTGCTGTCTGAAGCTTCTTTCCCCAGCCTTCCTGGAATTATATTAGATATTTATTTTCTCCCTTCCATCCAAGTTACCCAGGGTTTAGTTGAGACCTGGGATGAGTCAGTTTAGATAATATTGCCCGGGGAAGGAGCATCTACACCTGGAAGCAAACCCCTCTTTGATAAGAACTTTTAGCAGACACTTCATGTGAATGAAAGGACTGGAGGGATTTAAAAGCTATGTGGATGTGGCACTTGGGGATGTGGGTCAGTGCTGGAGAACAGTTGAACTCCATGGTCTCAGAGGGCTTCTCAAATCGAAATAATTCCATGATTCTGTCTCCTACTTTGGGTGTGTTTTAGCCCAAGCAGAAGACTGTAAGACCTCAGTGTTGCACTGCAGGTTTGATTTTCACACAGCAACGTGGTCCTGACACGAGACATGGGAGGAGAGGAACTGCTGCTTTTTATAGCACTTTTCTAGTGAAGTGATTTCATTGTTGAAGGTGAACATCATATGGAATGGGAGGTGCTGGAGGCTTTCAGGCTCTTACAGTGAAAGTATTCATGTGGAGAATTACCTGAGAGGAGCCTGTGAGAAATATGGGGGCCTGGAGAGCCAGGACAAGGGGGAATGGCTTCCCACTGCCAGAGGGCAGGGCTGGATGAGATATTGGGAAGAAATTCCTGCCTGTGAAAGTGGAGAGGCCCTGGCACAGGAATTCCCAGAGAAGCTGTGGCTGCCCCTGAATCCCTGGCAATGTCCAAAGCCAGGCTGGACACTGGGGCTTGGAGCAGCCTGGAATAGTGGAAGGTGTCCCTGCCCATGGCAGGGGTGGAATGGGATGAGCTTTAAGGTCCCTCCCAACCCAAACCAATCTGGGTTTCAATGGAAGGTGCTGTAGAAGGGCCTTTTCTCCCACATGTCTCTGTCCATGTTGCAGGCTAATACACAAACCCATGAAATTTGTATCCATGTGAATATATGACATTTGAGCAACCTGGTGCTCCCTTGTCTCCTGTGCTGTCCCTGAGCTGCTTTTCCAATCTCCTTAGGCTGTCCCTACACACTCCTGGGGTCAGATGGCTCCGTGTGTGCCAGAGGAGTTTGCCACAGTTTCATCTGGAGCCCTCACACCATTTGATTCACCAGAAAAACATATTACTCTATGATTTCAGAAACCCAACTTCTGCAGGAGGGTTTGGAGCTGTCCAAAGGTTATGCTCACTTGCCAGGATCAGCACAGAGGCTCTGCTCCTGATTTCCTCTATTGGAGAAGGGATCTCCCATGCTCCCAGTGCTGGACCTGTGGTGCTGGCTGGTGTTGTCCCCTTTGTGTGACCTCTTCTGGGGCAGTCAGGAGGCTGTCGGAGCAGCCCTGATGGCTTTGCTTGGACATAACTCTTCCTTTCTCCTCTCTGACTTTGTGCATGGATTTTCTCTCTCCATTCTCTCATGTCCAAGCAGTTACACAAAGCTCCTCGTGGGTTGTTTGGTTATTATTACAAGAACTATTTCAGTTCCATTGCAGCCTTTGAAACCCCTCGAAGACGTTTTCTGTCTAAGCCTTTTTAAAATGTCAGGAGACCTAATAATGTCTCTACAACTCCCACTGCCTTCATGGAGATGCCTGTGCAAAGGATCTGCAATTACTCACGCAGCCAGGATGTTCTGGAATGTGTCATTAGCACTGCTGTGTGTTCCCTGTGCGGGGTGTGGAGGTCTCCGAGGGCTGGGATCTGTCAGAGCAACAATCCATTGGAACAAAACAGGCTCAGGCACTCCTGCACCCGGGAGAATCCCTGAGGAAGTTGGGAAAGGAGCGCAGCCTGGAGAAAAGGAGGCTCAGGGGGGACCTTGTGGCTCTGCACAAGTCCCTGCCAGGAGGGGACAGCTGGGGGGGATTTGGGATCTGCTCCCAGGGAACAGGGACAGGAGGAGAGGGAACAACCCCAGACTGGGCCAGGGGAGGCTCAGGGTGGACATCAACAGGAATTTTTTCATGGAAAGAGTGATTAGACATTGGAAGGGGCTGCCCAGGGCAGTGCAGAGTCCCCATCCCTGGAAGCTTTCAAAATCCCTGTGGATGTGGCACTTGGGGACATGGGTCAGGGGTGGCCTTAGCAAAGCTGGGGAAATGATTCAACTGGATCATCTTAGTGGACTTTTCCAACCTAAACGATTCCATGATTCAAAGCTTCCTTTGGTTGCCATGAGCCCTTGGAGATGCTGGGGTGCTCCTGGGGGTGTCCCAATCCAGAAACCCAAACCAGATGGGGAACAAGTGACACCTGCTGTGTCTGCCTTTCATGCTCTGTAAATAATCTATGTCTTGGGTGTGCAGCTCAATTGTACTGTAAATTAAAACTGTATTAATAAATAAATTACGTAATTGGCTGTTTCCATATGAACTGAACTAAGCTGGTTTGTGTGTGTGCAATCTATCCTTCCTATAGGAAGGGAAATTCATTTCATTGGAGTGGATGCTGTGTTTTGTAGTGAGGGGACTGGAAGGATTGAATAAGTAGTTTAGAAAAGTAACAGACTTGTAGTGTTTCAGTTATCTTTTGATGAAGGACATTCAGGTGAAGCTATGTCAGCAATGAAGAAGCTGCTCTGCTGTCTGGTGGAGCTGCTCTGGCTTTACCTGCTGTTTCCAGCACTGCTTTTCCAGGAGCTGGTGATGTGTTTTTCATGGAGCTGTTTATGCATCCTGTAACCCTTTCAGCTTGGAGACATGCCCTGACACATTGTCCGTGTCTGGAGAGCTGGATGGGAACTCACTAATAATTCTCAAGTTGGTTGTTTTATTCCCTTTTTCCTTTTGTTCTACCCCAGAACTCTCTGGTTTTCTGGAAGGTTCTTTACGAGGTCAGATGTGGTGAGACAGGGTCATAGAAGATGCTGACACAACTTGTTGAGTTGTTTTTAGTGCCTCCATAGTGTCTTCTTGGGATCATGAGGTGAACGCAGTCCCTGAAAATTCCCTTTGGGATGTCCTGGAGGAATCTCAAGACCCGCTGTGTCCTGGGTGGCTGGTGAAGGCTGAGACTGTGAGGGCAGTGAGTGACTTTGAACTGAATCACAGAATCGTGGAATCATTGAGGCTGGAAAAGTCCTCCAAGATCATGAAGTCCCGTCTGTGCCCAGTCCCCACCTTGTCACCCAGCCCAGAGCACAGAGTGTCACATCCAACTTCCTTGTCTGGGGACTCCACCACCTCCCTGGGCAGCCCATTCCAATGTCCAGCCTGACCACCCTTTCCATGAAGAAATTCTTTCCCTCTCTGGGATGCTGAATTTCAAGCATTTCTCAGTTAGTATTCCTTGTTTCCATACAACACCCTTTGACAGGCTTGAGGCAGTTCCCTTCCCGAGTTCGACGAACAAAATCAGTGTCAGGAGAAAACACTGGGGAGGAGAATCACGAACAGCTCTTCTTGCGAGAGAAAAAAATGTGAGCAGTAGCTGGAGTGTCCACCCACACATGTATTTTAAAAACAAGCAGACAGAATATTGCTGTATTCCAATTCCTCTTCCCTGAGCAAAGCAGGCTCATGATTAACGGAACAAACAGCTCGGAATAATAAGCAATATTGCTTTACATGCAGGGTCCGTAGCCACAAGGTACCCGGTGCACTCCAGAAGAGTAAAAGCTCGTCTTAATCATCGCCTGCCTCCTCTGCAGTGTCTGTGGCGTAAATTAGGGACATCAAAAGCTTTGGAGAGCTAATGAAAATGCTAAAGAGGCTCCAGACCAACGCAGCAGCAGCGTAGCTGCCTCCTGCTTTAATGGTGTTGCTGCGTGCCAGGCTAGAGCTGCCACCCCTAATTGTTTCCTTTTTTCCCACTTTGGGGAAAAATGATGACAGAAAATCCTATTAGATGGGAGTACATTTAATAATGCAAAAAGGATGGAGGAGCAGAGGAAGGAGGGGAGCTCAGCATTGCCGTGGCTTGGTTGGGTTTGTTCTCAGTCCCGTGGTAGTGGAGCCAAACCTCACTGTAACAGCTGGGCATTGAAACAGGGTCTGGCTTGGGCTACTGCCTCCATCACATTTGCTGCTCTTTGTCCTCTTCACACTTCCAGCAAGCCTGAAAATTAGAGGGAAAGGAATGATTGTGTTTTTCTGGATTAGCACAGAACCAGAGTCTTCCAACCCAGCCATCCCAATGCTCCTCCCATTGCCCTGAGCTCTTATCCAGGTGGGAAGGGTGGTGTGGGGTCCCACCAGAGCCCAGCTCTTCTTGGCAGCTGTGCTGAAAACTTGCTCCAAGCCTTGAGCAGAGGGCAAATGCAGCTGATCTGCTGTGAGATGGGCTTATCACAAGGGGGATTTGGCTTAAAATGAAGAAAAGCAGTTTTAGATTGGATACTGGGAAGGAAATTCTTCCCTGGGAGGGTGGTGAGACCCTGGCACAGGGTGCCCAGAGAAGCTGTGGCTGTCCCTGGATCCCTGGAAGTGTCCAAGGCCAGGCTGGATGGGGCTTGGAGCAGCCTGGGATAGTGGAAGATGTCTCTGCCTGTGATGTCTCCTCCAGCTGAAGGGATGTGGTTTTCCTACACCTGGATATAGGTGCCCACAGGTCCCTCATTCAAAGCAGGCAGAGCACTGCTCTGAAGCCTCTGACATGGAGAGCAGCAGGGAGCTTTCCTTTCATAGCTCAGTGATGCATTTGTGCCTTTCAGACTAAAAATATCTAAGGATGGAGATATGAAAACTCTTCTCTCCTACGTTATGGTTTCCCTTTGTTCCTACATGTTTTCCTCCAACCCCTGCATCCCATTATCTGCCTCAGGCTGCCCGTGGGTGAAGGATGAGCAGCTCACACCCAGGCAGTGAAAATCCCTCCTTGGAGGGAAAAACCCATCCATCACATGGAGTCTTTGGATCAACACCAAGGTCTCATCTGGGATGGGAGTGATGAAAAGGCTCCTTCTGCCAGCACTGGCTGCCCACATCCTGCTGCCCACATCCTCCTGACTGCTTGGAGCATCCCTTGAGCAGGGATGGAGCAGATCCCAGCCTGCACCCACGTTCAGCCCTATACGGGTCCATATGGACCTGCTGGGATTGATATGGAGCTGAGGGAACAATGGAATGTACTCCTCGTGCCCCTGAGGAGGAGCACACCTGAGTTGCAGCACACAGCTCTGTCCCTGGGCAGTCCTGACGTGTCATTTCGACAATATAAATGCCAAAAATAGGGAAGAAAATTAATAAATAAGGGAATGTTAATGCTCAGATTGTTTTAGCCATTTCTGCTGTCAGATGCTTTACCAGCTGGCCAAGCTGGAACTAGGGGAGAGTGGCTGGTTTTGTGATTATCTGGAAAGATGAGACAGATTATGGCTCAAAAATGGGAAATATTTCTATGAACTGTAAGAAATTACTCATCCCCACAGGCATAATTCCAGGCATTGATTCATTTGGTTAATTTTTAGTGGAAAAATAAGCCTTTCCACCCAAGAAAGAGGATGTTGAAGGGTGGCTGGTGTTTGTTACATAGAACACAAGGATGTTTAGTGTTTACTAATTTTTGTTGCGTTAATGATCGCTCAAAACAGCCTCAGCAAGGCTCTTCCTGGGGGTGTCCAGCGTGGGGCTGTTTATCACACATGCTCCTTTTTGGACAGCCTTTTCCAGGGAAAGCTGAGTCCAGCAGCCCAGGGATGAGGATGTGAGACAGGGATTTAAGAGATTCCTTTGTGGAGGGAATGCATGATAAATAATCAGGGAAAATAAGCATTGAGGAGGTTCAGACCATATTCTTGGGGCTGGTTCTTTGGGACAAGGGTGGTAAAAGCAACAAGAGCTTGGGCTCCTGTTCCTCCTCCGATGACACTGGAGGGAGGGAGGGAATGGATGGAGAGCAAGGATGGAGAGGGCAGAGCAGGAGCTGCTCCTGGCCAGGCACATGGTGACAGGCCCAGGCTGTGGCCCTGCAGAGAGGAGCAATGATGAGGGATGGCTGTCCTGGAAATCACATTGTGCCGTCTCCTGCACCTCCGGTTCTCCCACGCAGAATTTGATTACTCTTCTCCTCCAGAGAAAGCCTTCCCTGGCTGCTGCCTGTGGACAGCTGTCTGCTTTGTTTATGAAGTCCCTTTCTGTGACTGTCACTCTGGACTTCATGCCCAGGGATAATCCCAGGACTGCTGGGAGCTCCCCCTTCCTGAAAGACAGGACAACGACCTCCACCCTGCACCAGCCTTTAACCAGGAGTGAGCCCCTGCCTGCCCTCAGCTAATTTCAGGATTGTTTTTCTGTGCATTTCTGGTTAAGTACCAGCTCAGCAAAGCCACCAAGTCAAAATTCCCACTCAGCAAAGATCCTGGGAAAACCAAGTAAAAATTCCTGTTCTGCACAAATCCTGGAGAACATTCATTGGGTTTTGAGGGGGAACATGGTATAGTTTTGATTATTTTGTCCAAGAATTGAGTTTTTCTGCTCTGCCTGACTCCTGCCAGGATCACTGGGGCTGGGAGTGATGTGGCTCATTTTCTCCAGCATCTGAGATTTCCATGATCCTTCTGGGGAAGCCCCCCAAGCTCATTCAGTGAATCCCCCACCTCCTCTGGGATACAGAGCATCCAAGGTGGGAAGGAGCAGCAGTGTCAAACAGGCAGAAGAAATCTGCCTTTGCTTTCTCTGGCCAAAGTGCACCCTGAGAGCAGAGCTGCTGCGAACCCTCCCAGGCTGTGCATTGCAGGCTGCCCTTGGCTGAACTCTGAACCTCCTCATGCAGGAAATAACAAGAGTTCACAGAGATAAATGGTGCTGGGGGACAGGATTCCATCCTGGATACTGCTCCGAGTCCCTCCCAGTTTGTCACCTCCAGGCTGGTTTGGGTTAGCAAAGGGATATCAGAGTTATCTTGGGTTATTTGTGGGTTATTTAGGGATATCAAGTCCAGTGCCATCCCTGCCATGGACAGGGACACCTTTCACTGTCCCAGGCTGCTCCAAGCCCCATCCAGCCTGGCCTTGGACACTTCCAGAGATCCAGGGGCAGCCACAGCTTCTCTGGGCACCCTGTGCCAGATCCTCCTAGGAAAGAATTCCTTCCCAATATCTAAGAGGGAGTGCCCTGATCTAGGCTACTACCACACACTAATAATAATAATAATAATAATAATTACAACGACAATAACAAGAGCTATCATCAACACCACCATCATAATTTACATATATATTTGTCTTTGTAGGAGAAAAGGAAACCCGGTGCTTGTATCACTGGGATCTGAAGAACTCAGTCCTGCCTTCAGACAAAGGTGAGACATCCACCAGGTGAATGCCTGGGAGGGAACAAAAGGAAGGAAAACCAAGAGATCTCCTCTTGCCGAGCCTTCATCCCGCCCCTGGTGGAATGGGAAATAAATGTTTAATAGAGAAAATACAAAGTTCAAACCAGTGTGTCCTCCCCACTGCATGCTCCAGTGTTCCCAGTATGCCCAGCACGAGCCCCAGTGTCACCAGTGTGCCCAGTCCATGCCCCAGGGTGCCCTCCCAGTGTGTGCCCAGTGGCAAACTGGCTGCAATGGGACAGGAGCCCCAGCAAAGCTCCTGGGGAGCCCTGACAAGCTCCAGGGAACCCCGACGATCTCGGGTCAGGGGCTGCTCTCCTGGGAGCGCTGCACTGTGAGGCCACAGATAGTTAATTTAATTAACGTTGGCTAATTAAGCTCTCGGTTAGGACCGGATGGTGGGAAGCTGCTGCTTTAGCCCACGAGAGGGCAACGCTTCCCGCCTGCCTGGTGGTGGCCACACTGGGGAAAACCGGATTCCTGTAGCTTTAATTAGGAATCGAACGAGAAATTCCTTCTAACAGTCTTCCTAAAGGAGATGTTTGNTTTTGTTTTGTTTTGTTTTGTTTTGTTTTGTTGGGGCATCATGCAGGACAAGGTCCTCCTGTGCATCCCTGTGTCTCCAGCTGGAATGGCAATAAAGAGGAGCCGAGCAGACGGGAGATCCCATCTCCTCTCCCATAAAAGCTGCTGCGGAGACAGCCTGGAGCCGGGAGAGGCTGGCAGCGCCAGGGACAGCCACAACCCGCCTGGGACAGCCACAACCCGCCTGGGACAGCACCGGGCAAAACCACGGAAAAGGGCGAGGAGAGGTTTTCCTGGTGCTCTCAGGGCAGGGATGTTCCTTGGGCAGAGCTGGTGATGGGGATGAGCGCAGCATCTTCCCCAGTTTTACTGGGATTTTGTAGAATCCCAGACTGGTTTGGGTTGGGAGGGACCTTAAAGCCCATCCCATTCCGCCCCTTGCCATGGGCAGGGACAGCTCCCACTGTCCCAGGCTGCTCCAAACCCCAATGTCCAACCTGGCCTTGGGATCCAGGGGCAGCCACATTTTCCCAGGACAATCTGTGCCAGGGCCTCCACACCCTCATCTTCCAACCCTTCTCCCTCCCGCAGCTCCCAGGCCGGAACCCGTATTTAAATTTGACTCCACACCCTCCCCTGCCTCTGGAGACAAATGTATTCCCAGGTGATGCCAGGATCAAAGCCCCACAAGCAGAGGCACGCCGGGCTCGTTCGGGCAGCAGACAAGCCTTTGCAAACACCACATCCGCCCCTCCCTGGCCACCGCCACAACCCCTACTCCCAAAATTCCCCAAGGATATCAATGCTCCCACCTCTCCATCCCGCCGGATTCTCTCCTATCACCACCCCCTGAATCACCGCGTGTGCTCCCATCCCTGGGGCTCACGCTTTTCTCACTCAACCCTTTCCCAAACACACACGGGGCACGCCCGAATCCACACTCCGGAACAGGATAAACCGGATTTGGTTGAGGAATCCCGCATGGATTTGGGATACACACGAGGCCTCGCCCACAAATCCTATTGGCTCCGCCCACCACACATTAACCCCGCCCACCATCCCTATTGGATCAGCCCATCATCCTCCTTGGCCACGCCCATCCCCATTGGCCCCCGCCCATCCTCAGGTCCCGCCCCCGAAAGGAGTGGGCGTGGCCTAAGAGAAAGGGGGCGTGGCTTATCTCGGTGGGCGTGGCCTCCGCTCCCGCTCCGGTCGCCCGTGGAGACACCGGGAGCGGCGCTCGGTGAGTACCGGGACCGGGGGCTCCCGGGCCAGGGGGGTTCCCACCGGGAATATCGAGCCCTCCCTGCCGGGACAGCCCGCCCGGCACTGCGGGAGCCGCTGGAAGCGCCAGCCCGGCCCCTTTGGCTGCCAGGCCTGGCGGGGCGGGCCGGGCCCGAGCGGTGCTTGGCTAGTTTTGGGATTGGTTTTTAGATTTTATTATTTTTATATTTTTTTCCTGATTTTTTGTTGTGTTGAAGAGGATTCCCAGCGGGAGGCAGCGCGCAGCTGTGATGTGGTTCTTCAACAAGTGGGAATGAGGCAAAAAATCTGCTTAATTATGTAAAAGAAAAAAAAATTAATCTGGTTAATTAGGCAAAAATAATTCTAAAATAGGCATTTTTTTCTTCCTTTCCTCCTTCCCACCAGCCCTTCCCCATGGCTCTGATGCATCCCTACAACTGCCAGCTCCAACTACACAGGGGCCACCTCAATTTTCACCTAAATCCTTTAAATTTTAGCAATTTTAATTTTTTTCCCAGCCGCCTGGCCGTGGCTTTTCCTTGGAATCACAAAGCTCTGCCTGACGGAGGAAGTTTCCCACGTGTGGGGGGCTGTGGGATGAGTGTGGGAAGGAGGTTAATTAGTGGGAAGCGTCATTATTATTATTATTATCATTATTCCGGGAGGTTTCGTGTTGATAACTGAGATTATTACACACCCCTTGTTGCTGTAAGAAGTTTGCTTGGAATCGTGGAATTGCAGAACATCCTGAGTTGGAAGGGGGACCCACAAGGGATCATCGAGCTCAATTCCTGGAACTTTTTTTAGTTCTTTTAGTAACTTTTAAATTGTGATTCTCTATTGTGAGCTTAATTTTTTTACTTTTTTTTTTTTGGGGGGGGGAAGAGAGGGTTTTGGGGTGTATATTGTGAATTTAACTTGGTGTTTTTAGGAAGGAGCTGTGTCAGGAGGGGTTTAGGGATATTGGGAAAGGTTTTTCCTGCACTGAACAGATCCCCAGGGAATGTCCCAGAGCTCAGGGTGAGATTTTGGGATTGTTCTGTGCATCCTGATGATCCTTGTGGGTCCCTTCCAGCTCAGGATATTCCCTGATTCTGTGACTTAATTAGTGGAATTCCCAGCAGTTTTAATTGGCTTAGAACCCACAGGATCAGGGACACATTCCTTGTGTGTGTTTGGGGTGTAAATTGGTTTGGAAATGCATTTCTGGGAGTAAAGGCAGAGTGGTGGGCAGTGAGTGGCAGGATTTTGTGCTCAGTGCCACTAAATGAGATTGAAGGATTAGTGTGGAGTTAATGACTCCTCAATCCCGTGTTTTATCCCATAGTGGGATGCACCTCAGCATTTGGGATGTCTCTAATCAAGGAGCAATCAATCCCAGAGAGGAGCAGTGCATGGGGCTCTGGTGCTGAGGGTGAGCTCATTCCATAATCCCCCAGCTGATGGAGGATTTTTTTCCTTGAAAGATAAAGTTCTCCTGTTATCCTGGAGTTTTTTTGATTCCCAGGCAGCAGAACAACTGACCTCTCGTGCCTTCCTGGTGTTAAATCAAATCATTGAGTTGTGCTGTAGGTTTTAGATATTTTTTATTTTCAAATATAATGTTTCTTTGGCAATGTGATAACTTTTTTAAGTGATGAAAGTTCTTAAATTTTTAGGTTCTGTTGCTAAAAAGACTCGGAATATTTGAACCAGATTCATGTTGGGTGACAGAGTAGAATTGTGGAATCCCAAATGGTTTGAGAGCCTCAAATCCCCTCCATTCCCACCCTAGCCGTGGCAGGGACACCTCCCACTGTCCCAGGCTGCTCCAACCCCAATGTCCAACCTGGCCTGGGACATTCCAGGGATCCAGGGGCACCCTGAACCCTCCCAGGGAACAATTCCTGCCCAATCTCCCATCCATCCCTTCCCTCTGGCACTGAAAAAACATTCCCTGTGTCCTGTCTCTCCCTGCCTGTCCAGAAAGTCCCTCTCTCTCATTTTTCTGTGGCTCCACCATCCCTGCCAGAGTTGCTGGAATGCTGAGAGGAAGATGCTGAACTCATCAGCTCAGTGGGGTGGGAAGGTGCTCCTTCCCTGGCCCCAGCTTCCCAAATCCCAGAGTATCCCTCTCTGACTGTGCTCTGTTGTGAAAGCAAACCCATCTTGCTCCAGAAATCCCCATAAATCCTCACCCTCCACCCTTTCCCTTTGTCCCCTTTGCCAGAGCAGAGATCACTGCAGGGGGAGGAGGGAATCATTTCCAAAGGTTTATGGTTATCAAGGGAAGCACCAGCAGAGCCTTGGCCCAGCCACGGAGCCGTATTCCAGGGAGGATTGAGTTGCTGCAACTCCATCTGTGCTTACACAAACCATGGGAATGGGGGAAGGCTGCTGGGTCCTGTGTCCTGGCACAGAAATATATCCCTGTGCAGGGGCAGGGATTGGAGTGAAACTCCATTAGCTGGGATGGAACACCCCCAGTTCTTGAAAATCATCCTGGACTCGCTTTTTCTTGGGAAATGGGAGCTGCAGATGTTTGGTGACTCTTGGGATTCCTGCCCTGCTGGAATTGTGCAGCTATTTGGTGAATTTTGCAATGTTACACAGCTGGGGCTCGTTTTTTCCAAACCCCAGTGTTCATCCTGCACTCAGTGTTGGGAACTCTTGGACCTACATCATCTCTGCTCTCAGGAATAACCTGGGGGGGAATTTGGAAGGGTGAGACAACACTGATGACACGAGCAAAAAAGCTTCCATTCTGTATTTTGCAAGGATTGATGAGAAAGTGCAGAGGCTGTGACAGAAATCCTCAGGGTGGCTGAGTTGTGGTGGGATTCTCCATGAGATTTTAGGGAGAAGCAGGAAGGAGGGGGTACATCCATCCCCTGGAGAGATACGTGGCTCTAGGGGGATCCAGCATTCCCAGGGGATGTGGCATTCCTTACTGTGGAGCTGCTGAACCCCTTCCAGTCCCTGGGGAGGAGAGGATCCACTCCTGGATCTTGTGGTGACACCCCTGCAGAGCTGCCCCCAGGAGAGGAAGGACCTGGAGCTGCTGGAGGGAATCCAGAGGAGGCTCCAGGATGATCAAGAGGAAAGGCTGGGAGAGCTGGGATTGTTCACCTGGACAGGAGAAGCTTTGGGGTGACCTCAGTGTGGCCTTGCAGGACCTGAAGGAGCTGCAGGAAAGACGGAGAGAGACTTTGGAAAGGGATGAAGGGACAGGACACAGGGAATGGCTTCCCACTGCCAGAGGGCAGGGCTGGATGGGAAGTTGGGCAGGAATTCCTGGCTGGGAGGGTGGGCAGGCCCTGGATCCAGCTGTGGCTGCCCCTGGATCCCTGGAAGTGTCCCAGGCCAGGCTGGACAGGGCTTGAAGCACCCTGGAACAGTGGAAGTTGTCCCTCCCCATGGCAAGGAGAGCAGAACAAGATCATCTTAAAGTCCTTTCCAACTCAAACCAGTTTGGATTCCATGAAAGCTGAGGCCTGGGGTTCAGTGTATCCAAATCCCAGGTTCCTGGAGCCCCAGGCTGGGGATGGATCCCAGCTTTGGGATGTTCCTGGACACCAGCAGCTGAGTATTTTTAGTTGTGTTCCTTTGAATATTTGGTAAAACAGGCAATGTGTTTATATTCAGCTTCCTGTGTCCGTATCAGCGTCTTGGCATGTGATGGAGCTCCAGAGGGAGGAGGGAAAGGGAAAGGAGTGTGTTGTGAGGATTATTTGTGCTGCAGCAGCTGGGATCTGCTCCTTGTCTAAACACTCAGGCAGGAACCAGCCTCGCTCCCCTCTTTGTTTACCCCCTTTATCCCTTCTCCCGTGGCTTTCCAAACCTGCTGTGCAGGGACAGGTGGTTTTTTGGGCACATTTTCCTTTGTGATGTGTGATCCCAGCCTTCCTGCCCCACAGCTCAGAGCCCTGGCTCTCTGCGTGGGCTGTTCTCCAGCGTGGCTCTCTGGGATGTTGGGAGGTGGAAAAGCCCATCTCAGTCCTGCTGGGAAGGGAGCAGCCTGCTGAATTCCCAGCCTGCTGAATTCCCAGCCTGCTGAATTCCCAGCCTGCTGAATTCCCAGCCTGCATTCCCAGGCTGTGCTCAGCTGCTCTGCACCATCACCCTTTGCTCTCCAGAACCTTTCCCTGTGGGGCACATGGGGGGAGATTTTGTCTGGTTTTCCCATCTAAATGAGAGTTTTCCTTGTGCCCAACCTCCCTCAGAGCACATAGCCAGAAGTTTTCTGGGATTTTAAGCTCAGGAGAGAAAATTCTCCTTCCCAGTTTCCAAGAGAAGCCCAAGGGGATGCCCTGGGACCCAGCCCTTGCTGCCTGAACTGGGAAAACATCAGGGACTGGTGGTTTTCATACAAAGGGGAAAAACAAATAGGGCAGGTTTGGATGAGATGTTAGGGATAAATTCCTCCCTGTGAGAGTGGGGAGACCCTGGCACAAAAATTCCCAGAGCAGCTGTGGCTGCCCCTGGATCCCTGAAAGTGTCCAAAGCCAGGCTGGTAAGGGCTTGGAGCAGCCTGGGACAGTGGAAGGTCTCTCTGCCATGGCAGGGGTGAAATGAGATGAGGTGAACTTTGAGCTCCCTCCCAGCCCAAACCAGCTTGTGATTCTGTGGTTGCTGTGAATAATTTTTGAGCAGATCCCAAATTACATTTTCAGCTCTGTTTGTAGCTTCAAGCCCCCTCCCAAAGGCAGGTTGGGCTAAACTTGGAGCTGGGATAAGCAGAGTGTCCCTGACTTTTAGGGGAGAGGGACCACCCTTGTCCCACCTGAATCTGGTTTTTGCTGCTGTAAAACCTGCAAGGGATTCCTCCTGCAAAGCAGCGATGCTCCAGCTGGAACTGGAAGTCCTGCAGTGCAGGAGGAGCTGGCTGGTGCTGCCAGCCTTGGCCAGAGGGACTGGGACCCATCCAGCTGTGGAATTTCCTCAGCCCACGGGTCCTTCCCTGATTTATTCCTTCCCAAGCACGGCCTGGCCTCTCTCAGTGGCGGCTTTTGCAGGGGGTGCATTACACCAGCCTCAAACTATGCCAGCAATGCTGGGGTTGTGGGTTTTTTATGACTGGTTTGATAGGAGCTTTGATTAGGAAGGAATATATCAGTGTGGCTCTGGGGAGGAAAGCAGCCCCAGGAGCCAGAATTATTTATCAGATTATTAAAGATGGGCTTGGACTGGCTGGTCCCTGAAGGTCTCTCCCAACCCAAACCATTCTCTGTGCTCCCTGGTTGTTTTGACTGTGTTTTCACCTCCCTCAGGATGCACAAGTCAATTTTAAGATTTTTCTTATTTTTCCCTGACGATTTCCAGGGGGTGTGAGCAGGTTGGGACATTGCACAGATAAAGCAGAGCAGCAGCTTTTCCATTCAAACTTTGATTTTGTGCAGGGCCCGTGGAGGAGGTTACGTGTCACATTTATTTATTTTGGTTTCCTTGCCTGGATGTGGACAGGACAAGCCTGGCACAGGGACAAGGACTGTGGCAAGGCAGAACTGTCCTTTACATAATTTATTTTCCTCCTCCACACAATGATTTGACCAGCAGTTATTAAAAGGGTGATCCCGTTTCCAGCACGGGAAGTGGGGTGTGATTATAACAGGAATAATGCAAGTTCTGCCTCCTCTGCCTTGCTCAGGACAATCCCTTGGGAATTTCAGGTGATTTTTTCCCTCCTTGTTCCCTGGGAATGAGGGAAGGGGATTGTCACATTTTATCTTCTTTTCCCAGAGTTGGGATTAAATGCTCGAGACAGTTTGGACTCAGATGTTTATTAATCCTTATCTATGTTACAGTCTCACAAACCATGAGTTCTGCAGCATTTCAAGCTAACAAACTAAAAATGGAGCCCTATCTCTCTCTCTAAATGCCTTTTAAGGATAAACTGTCCAATTAAGACATGACACCTAAATTGTTTTTACCTTTAACCCAGTAACCAACCACTCATGGCCCACAATGGGGACTTTTCTATCCAAGTACAAAACACCACCCAGATCATGAAGGAGAAGGGGAAAAAGAAGGGCTCAGCCTATGCCCTAAAACCTCCATCTTGCTTTATATATATATATTACTGTATTCTAAACCCTTAAACTCTAATTTTTGCACCCTGTGATATCCCACACTTCTGTTCAAACTCCACACTCATAATCCCAGTGCTGTCACTCAATTTTGGGAGCCTTTTCCATGGTCCAATGCAGTGTTTGCTTGGGGGTCAGTGCCTGTCAGCACAGAAAGTCTGGAATTCTCATTGCCCAGGGTTCCAGCAGGGGGTTTCTCTGGCTTCTCCAGCCCCATGGACATGGAGCAGCTCCAGGGCTGGATGCCAGAGCTCCAACAGCCTTGGCAACTGGAGCTTGGATTAATTCCAGAGAGTGTCAGTGGCAATCCCAGATCCGGCCCTGCCCTGGCTGTGCCAGCTCAGGAAATGCCCAGTTCCTCTGATCCAGCTCCACACTGGGGCTCTGCAGGGCTGGGAACCTGCACTGGGAATTCCAGGAGAGGGAATTGCCAGTCCCTGGTGGATTATGGGCTGTTAGAATCTGACAGCTCTGTTTGCACACCTGTGTGTGAACTGCAGTGATTGTGCAGCCCTTGGCAGCAGCACAGGCAGGAGGATGAAAGGAAAGATGATTTTACTTGTAAATACACTCACTGCTCCAGCTCTCACAGGATTCCCATCACCTGATGGTTTTCATCACCCTCACAGGGCTCACCTGGAGAGGAGAAACTCCAGGGAGAGCTCAGAGCCCTTCCAGTGCCTAAAGGGGCTCCAGGACATGAGGACTGATACAATTCCAGTTTTCTTTCTGGCTGTGTAAGGCCTCCAGAGGGAATGTGAGCTCTCAGATTTGTTCAGGCAGTGATTTAAACCCAGCTGTGAGAACACATCACTGGAGGCTGACAGCTCTGAGTCTTTAGAGACAAAATAATCCTGGAGTGGTCTGGGTTTGAAAGGACCTTAAATCCCACCCAGTCCCACCCCTGCCATGAGCAGGGACACCTTCCACTATCCCAGGCTGCTCCAGGTTTGAGGTAGATTTTCCAATCTCAAAATACTGTTTTTGTGATTTACATCAAACCACAAGTGTCAACCCCCCCCCCCCACCCCAGCTTTGGCATTCTTGCACTGTGAAATCCTTATAATTTTTATTTTATTTTTGTTTCAGGATCATTACACTGATAAAATCAAGGCAAGCTGGACAAGGAGCAAGTCTGCCTATGTAGGTGAGTTTCCAGTCCACTCTGGTTCTTTTCTTTCATGCAAAATACAAAGCAGCACAACAGGTCCCAAACCCTGGTGCTTTAATTTTATTCCGCAGCAGAGCAAATATAAAGTCCTTGGCAGGATTGCTGACACTTTTCACCTCATTCTTTTAACTGCCTGACTGCTTTTGGGTTGAATTTAGGGGGGCAGAAAAACCTGCTTTTCTCACAGAAATGAAACTTTTTCCTTGTTTCTTCCCCTGATTAGGAAGGACCAGCCTGCAAATCTTCATCATTTGCTGTGCTACGCGTGGTTTATTTGACCATCAAAAAAAAAAAAAAAAATAAAAAAGGCAAATTATTCTGTGTTCCCCCCATCCTTGAAAAAAAACAATTAAGACACTGGCAGCATTATTTATAATTTGACAAATCCCTGCAGCCAAGGAGGTGCTGAAACCCTTCCCACCTTCCCAGTTCTTTGAGCTGAGCCCTCCCCAGAGCATCTCGTCCTCGGATTTATCTGTGACAGACAAAGAATTTGCTGAAGGTCACATAACCTGGGGCCAGGCTGGAGCTTTGTGCACAGCCCTCTCCTGCTTTCCAGCCTGAGTTTCATCCAGCTGAAAGTCTCTTTGCAAATGTCTCTTTGTAGTTTTGTCTTTTTTTTTTTCCCTCTTTTTCCCGGTGGGAATGAGGAACAGGGACTTTCTGTGGAGAATCTGCCCTGCAGTTCATTGCCTTTCCCAGTGACTCCAGGCTGAATGTCTTTAAAATAATGTTTTTCAAAGCAACCTTGATCTAAAAGTCACTTTTTGGTGTGTGTGCTGAAGATATAAAAAGCCAAGTCAGAAGAAATGCAAGAGGAAAACAAAAGCAGGTTTTTCCACTGCTCCTCTCCCCCCCAAAAAATTGGGTTTGACAGAATCCCACAGTGGAGGTTGACTTTGAAAATCAAAGGGAGCTGCAGGCCAGGTTTGATCAGCAGGATGGTGCTGGAATAACTTATGAAGTGGAGGTTATGGAGGAACACAGCCTTAATTAAACACCCAGAACACCAAGTCCTGCTGAAGAACTTGTAGCAGTTGTCTGTTTCCTTTCATTTCACATCCTTAAGGATTTTAATCCCCAATTAAGACACTGGCAGCGTTATTTATAATTTAAAAAAAAAGATCTTTAGTGTAGGATCTCTCACTACTCTCAAGTATAAATTCTCTGAAGGAGGAAACAACAAATGGATGTTCTGTGCTTTAAGGGGCTTTTTTTTAGTCTGTTTGCACTGACAGTCACCCTGTGCACACCAGGTGTGTTTGCATGGCCAGAATTCCCATTTCTCACCCAGCCCTGACTATTGAACCTCCTCCTCCAGGAGAGGGATTGGAGCACCTTTTCTGCTGGGAAATTGGGTTTGAAACCTGAGCTCCCCCAATCCCTTCAGCTGGTGCATCCCAGAGCATCCCCATTTCCCCAAAGCCACTGCAAATCCTGCAGCTGCCAAGTGTTCCAGCTTTTTTTTTCCAGACTGTGATCCTTGGGGGAGGATCTTGCTTTCTTTTCACCAAACCCAAACTTTTTCTTTATAAAAAGAAATAAAATATTTGTGCCACGACTGTAAATCTCACCTGAGACCTGGTTTAAAAATCCAGCCTTGTTTAAAAATCCATTCTCGTTTAAAAATTCGTTCTTGTTTAAAACCCATTCTCGTTTAAAAATCCATTCTCGTTTAAAAATCCATTCTCGTTTAAAAATCCATTCTTGTTTAAAAATCCAGTCCTGTTTAGAATCCAGTCTTGTTTAAAAGTCCAATCCTATTTAAAATCCAGTCTTTTTAAAAATCCAATCCTATTTAAAATCCATTCTTGTTTAAAAATCCAGTCCTGTTTAAAATCCAGTCTTTTTAAAAATCCAATCCTATTTAAAATCCAGTCCGGTTTAAAATCCAGTCTTTTTAAAAATCCAGTCCTGTTTAAAAATCCAATCCTATTTAAAATCCAGTCTTGTTTAAAAATCCAGTCCTGTTAAAACTCCATTCCTGTTTAAAAATCCAATCCCATTTAAAATCCAGCCCTGTTTAAAAATCCAGTCCTGTATAAAATCCACTCCTGTTTAAAAATCCAATTCTGTTTAAAACTCCATCCCTTCTCACCTGCCAGGAACCAGGGAGCTGCTGCTCCCAGCCTGGTTTGGGGTAGGTGTGGGAAAATCCTTCTCCTGGCCACTGGTTCCTGTGATGGGAGCAGGGAGGTCTTGGATAATCCCATTTTTTTTTTCCTGGGAAGTTTTCCTGGCACTGTGGATGTTGTGTTCAGTCTGCAAAGTGCAGGAGAAGCTTGGAGTATTCCTGGAAATTAGGAATATTGCACTGCTTGTCTCTCTGCTTGTCGTGTGGGGAATAAGGATGGGGAAATTCCAGACTGGTTTGGGTTGGGAGGGACCATAAATCCCATCCAGTGCCACCCCTGGGCAGGGACATTTCCCACTGTCCCAGGCTGCTCCATCCTGCCCTCGGACCCTTCTAGGGATGGGACAAAATCTCCATAAAAAAGAGAATCTGTAGAATATTGCTCTGCTTGTCTCTCTGCTTGTCGTGTGGGGAATAAGGATGAGGAATTCCAGACTGGTTTGGGGTTGGGAGGGACCTTAAATCCCATCCAGTGCCACTCTTGGGCAGGGACATCTCCCACTGTCCCAGGCTGCTCCATCCTGCCCTTGGACCCTTCTAGGGATGGGACAGAAGCTCCATAAAAAAGAGAATCTGTGGAATATTGCTCTGCTTGTCTCTCTGCTCGTTTTGTGGGGAATAAGGATGGGGAAATTCCAGACTGGTTTGGGGTTGGGAGGGACCTTAAATCCCATCCAGTGCCACCCCTGGGCAAGGACATCTCCCACTGTCCCAGGCTGCTCCATCCTGCCCTTGGTCCCTTCTAGGAATGGGACAGAAGCTCCATAAAACAGAGAAACGACCCCAAAGCATCTCCAATCCCTGATTTACCTTCCCCTTAGCTCATTTCTCTGCCTGAGGGCAGCGCCCCAGGCTTTTCCCAGTTCCTTTCCCATCCTTTTGGGCAGCACAGCAGAAGAAGGAGAATATTCCATCTCCAGCGCTTTCCACTGGGTGTCAGCACGGCCCTGCACTGAACCAGCAGAGCCCTGGGCTTTCCCTCGGGCTGGAAAAACCAGTCCTGGACTGGGAACAGCTCTGCCCCAGCCGGGATGGGGCTGGTCAGGCTGGAATCTCCTTCCTTCCTTCCTTCCTTCCCCCAGCAGGACAACCGGTTGGAGCAGGAGGAGTGTGGGACGTGCCTGTCCCGTCCCAGGCTCCCTGGGGAAGGTGACAGTGGGGACAGTGGGGCCCCAGTGCTGCAGGGAGAGCTGTGTTTGCTCTGGAGGTGGGGATGGGGATGGCAGAGTGCCCAGAGGTGCTTTGGGGACACACACAGGGCTCTGGGGACACAGCTCAGGGCTGTTCCCCCTCTCCACACCTTCTGCTCCTTTTCCACTCTGGATAAGCAGCCAGGCTTCCCAAAGTCTTTTCTAAAATTCTTGGACCTGCCAGGGCAAGGCACCTCCTTCAATCCCTGTCAGTATTGGGGGATAAGCAGCACCCCCGAGGGTTTCAGGTGGGCAGAGACATCCTTTTCTGGCTGCTCCTTTCTCCCACCTGCTGCTGCTGCTGCTGCCAGGGGCTCTGTGCCTGTGCCACCCCTCCTGTGTGTCACCTTGTCCCAGGTGTGCAGGATCTGGGGAGACAAATCAGCTCTCACTGGGCCTCCAAATCCTCTGCAGAACTGAGAGCCAGGCACACTGAGATTCCTCCAGCAGATTCTTCCATTGGAGGCCTAAAAAAAGCAAAAATCAAAAGGAGGGAATGTCACAATTGCAGAGACTCTGTGGTGCCTGTGTGGGGTTGTTTTATCTGTTGCTGCAGAGGGTTGTGCTTCCATGAGCCCTCAGAACTGAGTTGTTTATTCCTTCCCCCACCTTTATTGCCAGCAGTGGCCTCCTGGCTTGGACTGGGAGCATTTTCAGGTTCTGCAAGTCATGACAAACCTGCTCCTGAGCTCCCAAGGGTGCCCTGTAGGAAAACCAAGCTCCAGCATTCAAGTCCCAACCAGCCGCCGGGCCTGGCGCTCCTGCAGAGCTCCTGGGAAAGCAGCAAAACAGCCCCAAAATCCATGGAAACCTCACCCCACGGGGGTCAGCCCAGGCTCTGGCATCACCCCCTGCTTGTGCCACCCCTCCAAGGGCTACAGGGGCTCTTTTTCCCTCTTCTCCATAAGGATTTACCTCTGGTGTCACTCTGTGCATCCTCTCTTTCCTCCTCCCATCACCTTCCTGCCCAACAAATCTCTGCATTTTCAGAAGCAATTTTTTTTATTCTTTTTATTTCTGTGAGCTCTGGGGAGTGTGAGTCGCTGAGAAGAGGCAGCTGGATTTGAGATTTGGGATTTGCTGGTGTTTTTTGCAGGGTCCCAGCTGAAGGCAGCGTGGTGGAAGGGGAGGAGGGAGTAGAGTGGTTTTGCAGGCAGGGCTGTGAGGCAGCAATCACAGCCTGTGTTAGTGGTGCTGACAAACCAGATCCAGCTCAAAACTCTCCCAGCAAACACCAAGACTGGGAATGGCATCACTTGTGGTGGAGTTACTGAAACCTTTAACTCCAGCTCAGGGCTGGGAATGAGCTGAGAGCAGCAGCTCTGAACTTGTCCCAGCTGCTTGTTTCTCTCTTTCCCCCCCTGTTCCTGTGTTTTTTAAGAAAAGTGGGATAATTCCCATGGTGGAATTATTTAAAACCTCAAATTCTGAGTTTCTAGGATTCCAGCAGTGGTTTTTTTCTGGTTTTATCAGGCAGCAGCATCCAAACATTTCCTGGCTGGAGCAGCTCCAGCATTAATTCCCTGCAGCAGCAGCAGCAGGTGGGACCCTGGGGTGCACCCTGCACCCTGGGGTGCTCCCTCCCTTCCCATGGCACCCAAACCAGGGGGGACAAGGTCATTGAGAATTTTGGGAACACCCCACATCCTTTTCCTGCAGTTTCCTTGGCAAATTTGGCATAGAGACCTCTCCAGCTCTCTGCTCCATCCTCCACAGCAGGGCTCCAACAGCTCTGGGAAGTGAGTGGCCTTTGAGAGCTGCATTTGCTGATGAGCTGTAACTTTAGATCTTTGCTGTCAGCCCTGGAAAACCAGGGGCTGGAAAACCAGGGGCTGGAAAACCAGGGTGTTTGTTACACTTGTAGGTGCTGTTGTTGTCACTGCTGTTAGTTTGTGTTTTGCCCAACCTCCTCTGTTGACCCAAGTTTCGAGTTATTCACCTCAAAATCTGCTTTATTTCCAAAGAAACAGTTACAATCCACCTCTGAGCCTTTATCCTGCTGCCAAGCCAGGCTTTGCTGCTCCAGTATGAGCTGGATTTGCACAACTGGAGCAAACTGGGAGCTGTTTTTTCCAGGCAGAGCTGCTGGGATTTCCAGCAGATTCCCAGCCCTGATTTAATTACCTTTCACTGGGCAGATGCTTCACCAGTCCTGGATCTGAGAGAGTAAATAAGACAGTCCAGAGTTTAATTATCCCACTGGAGCTGGAGTCTGGCAGCCAGCCCAGGCAGATCTGGGGATCTGCTGCATGGCAACCTCCTTACCTAAAGCCTGAGGAGAGAAATAGGGCAAGGCCTGGAAAAATAGGGCTTTTTATTTTATTTTTTTTTTTTTTTTGTGTGTGGAAGAGAGGGGCAGCTCCACCTGTTTGCAGGTGTTTCAAGAAAGAGGAAAGTGCAGATTTGTGGCTGCAAGAAGTGCACTGAAAGTTTCCTAT
>SWJQ01001060.1:77839-91863 GCA_007252995.1 Zosterops borbonicus | reverse complement strand
ACTGGACACAGCACTCATTGTCCATCCTAAACTGAGACACCCAGAACTGGACACAGCACTCAAGGTGTGGCCTCACCAGTGCCCAGGACAGGTGAAGAATGACCCCCCTGCTCCTGCTGGCCACACTATTCCCCATGGGATGGACCCCCGGGCTGGCAAAGGCCACAGCCGGGGCTGAGCCCACCTGCCTCGGGGGTCCTGTACAGGAACAGGGGGCTCCAGGCGCTCCAGGGGCTGCGGGCGGTGCTGAGCCGGCACCGGACCTGGAACACGAACTGGGTGTCACTCTGCAGCTCGTGCTGCCACCGGGGCCCCTCCCGGGTCACCTTGTCACACGGCGACACCTGCAAGGGAAGGGGCGGAACGCTGGGGGGTGAGGGTACCAGTGGGTGCCCAATGGCACCGCCACCCCCTGGCATGGGGCATGTCACTGCCACCCCCTGGCACGGGGAATGTCACCGTCTGCATGGGCGGGACCCACGACCCACCCTGTCCCCTCCAGTGCCATCCTGTCCCCTCCAGTGTCAGTCTGTCCCCTCCTGTGCCACCCTGTCCCCCCTGGTGCCCCACTGTCTGTCCCCTCCAGTGCCACACTGTTTCCTCCAGTGCCACCCTGTCCCCTCCAGTGTCACTCTGCCCCCTCCTGTGCCACTCTGTTTGTCCCCTCTGGTGCCACTCTGTCCCCCCCAGTGCCACACTGCCTGTCCCCTTTGGTGCTGCTCTGTCCCCTCCAGTGCCACCCTGCAGGCCCACCCAGAGCAAAGGGATGAGTTTGGAGCCACCCCAAATACTCCCATTGGCTGTGGGGGTCTCCAGCAGGAACAGAACTTTAACGGGTGTGTGTGGGGAGAGGTTTGGGGCTCTCACACGCCAGGCCGGGGTGCCCGTGGCTCTGTGCCTCTCCTCACACTGCACGTCCTGCAGCTGCGTCCGGCTCCTCCAGCGGGTGACGGTGCTGGGCGGGGACGACTCCGAGGTGTGGGCGCCGAGGGGCTCGGGCAGGGCGGGGATCACTGCGGGGACAGGGGGGGGACAGGGGCAGCCCTGGGCTCGGGAGTGTCCCTAAAGTGACACCCCAGGGCGGGGCAGGGTGGCCACACACAGCCCCAGCACAGTGTGCTGCTCATGGAGGGATGGTGAGGGAGGGATGGAGGGATGGATGGATGAGGGATGGATGGAGGGAGGGAGGGATGACGGAGGAATGAATGGATGGAGGGATTGATGGACAAATGGATGAGGGATGGAGAGATAGATGGAGGAATGGATGTATGGGTCATGGATGGATGGATGGAGGGATGATGGATGGATGGATGGATGGATGGATGGATGAGGGATGGATGGATGGATGGATGGATGGATGGATGGATGGATGGACGAGGGAGGGATGGATGGAGGGATGGATGGATGGATGGATGGATGGATGGATGGATGGATGAGGGATGGATGGATGGATGAGGGATGGATGGATGGATGAGGGACGGATGGATGGATGGACGGACAGACAGACAGACATACCAATCTCCTGCAGGCTGAGGTTCTGAGGGGCCGAGCGGGCGGTGCCCAGGGCGTTGCTGGCCTCCACCCACACCCAGTAGTGGCTCTCATTGTGCAGCTCTCTCAGCAGCACAGGGGAGTCTGCAGGGAAGACCTTTTCCTCCTCATCCTCCTCATCCTGTGCCAGCAGCCTGGAAGCAGAAGGGAGCCCTGTCAGTGCCACCCTGGTTCTTGAGGTGTCACAGTTCATTACCAGGACATGGCTGTCCCCAAACCTGAGTTTGTCACCCCTAAAGCAAACTGGAAATTCCCTTCCCTGACACTTTGTATTTTCACAGTGGGAAGGGAACTCTTTCCTTCCTTTCCGGCTGCACGGTTCAGTCTGATCCCAAACTTCAGCAGGAGCTTTGTCCCTTCTCTTCACAGAGCTTCCATGTGATGGGATTTAATGCCTTTAAAACTGAGTCAGGATAACTGAAATCCTTCCCAATATCCCACCCAGCCCTGCCCTCTGGCAGTGGGATCCATTCCCTGTGTCCTGTCCCTCCATCCCTTGTCCCCAGTCCCTCTCCCGCTCTCCTGGAGCCTCTTTAGGGGACTCTGAGCTCTCCCTGGAGCTTCTCCTCTCCAGGAAATCCTGCCAGGCTGGTGCCATGGGGACTCCAGTGGCAGGGAACATCCTGGGATGGGCTGTGACATGCCAGGGGTGCCATGGGGACTTTGGTGACAGGGAGCACCCCAGGGTGTGGCACACCGTGCAGCACAAGCTGGACTTTGCCTTTTGGGGTTAGGGCAGCCTTAGGGTCACCCTGTCTTTCNCTCCATCCCTTGTCCCCAGTCCCTCTCCCGCTCTCCTGGAGCCTCTTTAGGGGACTCTGAGCTCTCCCTGGAGCTTCTCCTCTCCAGGAAATCCTGCCAGGCTGGTGCCATGGGGACTCCAGTGGCAGGGAACATCCTGGGATGGGCTGTGACATGCCAGGGGTGCCATGGGGACTTTGGTGACAGGGAGCACCCCAGGGTGTGGCACACCGTGCAGCACAAGCTGGACTTTGCCTTTTGGGGTTTGGGCAGCATTAGGGTCACCCTGTCTTTATCCTGGAGGCTGCAGCTCCCCGGGGCAGGGCACGGAGCGAGCCGGGCGCTCACAGAACCGCCTGCGGTGGGACGTGCGGTCCGCGGGCAGGAGGTGACAAAACGTGAGCTGGAGGAAGTGCAACTGGGGCACGGCAGTATCGGTGTCACCCGGGGCTGCCACAAGGGGGTGCCACTGAGGGTGTCTCCCGGAGCTGTAACCAGGGGCTGCCACCAGGGGCTGCCACCGGGACTGTCACCAGGGGCTGCCACCGGGGCTGCCACCAGGGGATGCCACCCGGGGCTGTCACCGAGGGTGTCACCACGGCTGTCACCTGGGGCTCTCACCGGGACTGTCACCAAGGCTCCCACTCGGGGTGTCACCCGGGGCTGTCACCGAGGGTCTCACCCAGGACTGTCACCAAGGCTCCCATCCGGGGGTCTCACCAGGGTTGTCACCCGGGTCTGTCACTGAGACTGTCACCAGGGGTCTCACCCGAGATTGTCACCAGGGCTGTCACCTGGGGCTGTCACTGGGGGCTGTCACCGGGGTGTCACCCAGGGCTGTCACCAGAGGTCTCACCCAGGGCTCTCACTGGGGGTCTCACCAGCTCTGTCACTCAGGGGTGTCACCGGGGCTGTGACCAGGGGCTGTCACCCAGAGGTGTCAGCCAGGGCTCTCACCAGGGGCTCTCACTGGGGCTGTCACTGGCTCTGTCACCCAGGGCTCTCACTGGGGCTGTCACCGGGACTGTCACCAGGTCTGTCACCCCCTCTCCCCACTCCCCGCACCATCCCGGGTCTCACCTGCGCAGGTGGAGGCTGTTCTGTGTGCTCAGGTGTGTGACCCTCCCTCCATCCCAGGCGCACTCCAGGCGCTCCGAGCCCTCGGCGATGGCACAGCTCATGTTCCCAGGGGGATCCGGAGGGTCTGGGGAGAGAGGGGTGAGGTCAGGTCAGAGTACGGGGGGAGCCCAACCCCAAACTCCCCGGGGCTGGGGGTGAAGAGGTGTCTTGTCCCTGACCCCTCGACAGGGAAGGGGTTGGTAGCAGGATGAACCTCACCCATCCCTTGCGTTCTTGTTTGCCCAAAGGAGTGAAGCAACAACAGCAGGAGAAAAGAGGAGGCTGTTCTGGGTTAACTGCTGCCTTTATTCATCATTTATTTATTTATCTGCCCCAGCAGACACCCCTCAGCAGAAGAAGTGAGGGGGGAAAGTAGGAAACCCCCCAATGCAACACCTTTTACTGGGGGAGGAACTCAGGAATGGGTTTAACTGGGGACAAATCAGGGCCCAAGGGGGCCTGGCTCTGCAGGTAAATGACACACAGTGTAACAAATCAATAACTCGGGTGAGGAGACAGCTGAAGTCTTGTCCCATCACTTGGGGTCCTCACTGGAATTTTCCAGACTTTTGGGAGAGACCCCAAAGTGACAGACAAGACCCAGGGGCTGGAAAACTTCTGACTGACACATAACTGGGGTTGGGGTAAAACCAATAAGGGCAGAACACGAATGACATGGGAACAAACCACTACAACCTATAAAAACGAACTTAAAACAAGGAACAAAACCAAACCCACACCAGGACATGGGGGTCACTCACAGCCTGCCCGCAGCTCCGTCCCGCACACCAGGCGATCCCTGTCGCTGCCAACACAACGGGAAAAGCAGGTGACGGTGGCCAAGGGCATCCGAAAATCCCGCACCAGGAGCCGTGCAGAGCCCCCGGGCAGGGCCACAGGGCTGCCCTCGGTGAGGTTGAGGTTGAGGAGGATGACGAGGAGCTGGGATGAAGAGCAGCTCAAGGTGGATTGGCAGTTGATGGAGATGTTGGAGCCCATGGGTACCACTGGTGCGGGTTCGATCCACACGCGCCCGTTGCATTTGAGGTTTGCAGCACCTGGAGCAAAGAGAGGGGGGATCCAGGGGAGCAGAGGGGGGCCCAGAGCTGCTCTGATCCCTCCCAGGGGGTTACACCCCTCCCTGGCCACTTGGAACCCCATGGGATGTGAATAAACCAAAGGATCACCAGTGATGCTGGAGGGGAAATTGTTCTCCCTGCACCCCTGGCAGTGCCCAAAACCAGATTTGGAGCAGCCTGGCACAGTGGGAATTACCCTTATGCAGGGCTGGGTGAGCTCTGAGGTGTCTCCCAGTCCAAACCAGTTGGGCACTGGGATGAACCCCCCCCCCCCCCGGGCCCCTCTGACTCATCCCAGCCAGTTTCGCCCCATTTTTGGGTTTTTGCTGCGATGTTTAAATGAGTGCAGGGAAATAACCTGCAGCTCTCTGATCCCCAAGATTAGGGCGAGAGGGAGGCGCTGCCCTTCCCTATCAGATGAAGCTGAGCGGCGCTATCGGCTCCATCTGAGCCTTCCTGGAAAGGGCAGGGCCGTGCCCCGGGGGCTGCAGGGCACAGACAGGGCTCAGCACCGGGGAGGGAGGGGAAAAACGGCCCTGGGAGGCTGGAAATGGCACTGGGAGGTTGGGAATTGCCTTGGGAGGCTGGAAATGGCACTGGGAGCTTGGGAATTGCCTTGGGAGTCTGGAAAGGGCCCTGGGAGATGGTTCTGGGAGGCTGGAAATGGTCCTGGGAGTTTGGAAATGGCCCTGGGAGCTTGGAAATATCCCTGGGAGGCTGGAAATTATCCTGGGAGACTGGAAATGGCTCTGGGAGAATGGGAATGGCCCTGGGAGGCTGGAAATGGCCCTGGGAGGTTGTAAAGGCCCCCAGGGGCTTGGAAATTCCCCCAGGAACCTGGAAATGGCCCTGGGAGATTGAGAATTGCCCTGGGAGATTGGAAATGGCTCTGGGAGATTGGAAATATCCCTGAGAGGCTGGAAATTATCCTGGGAGACTGGAAATGACTCTGGGAGAATGGGAATGGCCCTGGGAGGCTGGAAATTATCCTGGGAGCTTGGAAATGACCCTGGGAGATTTGGAATGGCCCTGGGAGATTGGGAATGTCCCCAGGGGCCTGGAAATTCCTCCAGGAGCCTGGAAATGGCCCTGGGAGATTGGAAATGGCTCTGGGAGCTTGGAAATACCCCTGGGAGGCTGGAAATTATCCTGGGAGATTGGAAATGGCCCTGGGAGATTGTAAAGGACCCCAGGGGTCTGGAAATTTCCCCAGGAGCCTGGAAATGTCCCTGGGAGATTGAGAATTGCCCTGGGAGTTTGGAAATTACTCTGGGAGATTGGAAATATCCCTGAGAGGCTGGAAATTATCCTGGGAGCTTGGAAATGGCCCTGGGAGATTGGGAATATCCCTGGGAGCTTGGAAATGGCCCTGGGAGATTGGAAATTCCTCCAGGAGCCTGGAAATGTCCCTGCTCCAAGGAGAGAAGAGGGAAGAAAGAGCCTCAGGACATGGGAACTCCCCTCAAACCCCCAGCTGTGCCATTGTCCTGTTCTCACACTGGGAATTCCCTGCAGGGGATCCAGGAGCTCGGGTGGCCCTGCCACTGTCACTGTCACTGTCACTGTCACTCACCGTGGCCCAGGCAGCAGAGCAGGACATGCAACACCAACACCTTTCCAACCCCCACCATGGCCTGGGCTGCTGCATAGTCTGAGGGATAAAAAAAACATGGAGAAAATCCTCCTGGGGAAACAGCTCCAGCACCACCAGGAGGGGAGGAGAAATGTGGATTTGTGGCAGGGGAATTTGAGCAGATTCTTGGAGTGAAAGATGGGCTGGGGAGGGGCAGGGGGTGCTGCCCCTCTGCTCAAACCCATCCCAAGGGCTGGTTCCAGGGCTGGGAGGGATGTGGAGACTCTGGGATGAGCCCACCAAAGGGTCAGGAGCACCTGAGAGGGGTGGGAAGGGTGAAGGAGATGCTCAGCCTGGGGGAAAATCATTGGGAATGGTGGGGGAGAAAAGGTGGGGGAGAAAAACTCCTCCTGGTGTGGGATAGGAGGCAATGGGGTCCTGCTGGAAATCAGCAAATTCCAGCTAAAATCAAGAAAAAAGCTCTTTAAAGATGGATCAGAGTCTGGAAATCAGGGAATTCCAGCTAAACTCAAGAAAAAGCTCTTTAAAGGTGGATCAGAGTCTGGAAATCAGGGAATTACAGCTGAACTCAAGAAAAAAGTTCTTTAAATGTGGATCAGAGTCTGGAAATCAGGGAATTCCAGCTAAACACAAGAAAAAGCTCTTTAAAGGTGTATCAGAGTCTGGAAATCAAGAAATTCCAGATAAACTCAAGAAAAAGTTCTTTAAAGGTGGATCAAAGTCTGGAAATTCCAGCTAAACTCAAGAAAAAGCTCTTTAAAGGTGGGTCAGAGTCTGGAAATCAGGGAATTCCAGCTAAACTCAAGAAAAAAGCTCTTTAAAGCTGGACCAGAGCGGGGCTGCTGCTCGTCCTCCAATCTCCATCCCTGGGGATGCTCAGACGTGGTTTTATGGGATGGAAACTCCCATAAATTTCTATTATTTCCCTTTTCCTCTCCCCACAGCCTCTTTGGGGGGATCCCCACAATCCAGGGAGGAAAGCCCAGCCTGGTGAGACTGTGGGGCTGGGAGGGCTCTGCAGCAATCGAGGCACAGAGTGGTGAGGAGCATGAATATGCAGCTTTTTTTGGGGGGGAATTGCTTTTTTCCAAGGAAATCATCCTCCTGGAAGCAGCCAGAAAGGAACCACTGAAGCTGGGGTGGCTCCAGGACCCCCACAGGCCCCTTTGGGGGTGGGAGGTGGGCACAAAGCAGACCCTGAACCAGCCCAAATTCACCCATCCCATCCCCACATCCATAATTTCCTTTCCCCACGCAATACCTGCTGTCAGGAATGGCAAATTTCCCTGGAGAGAGGCCACAGTCTGCAGTAAAAGCTTCAAAATGCTGATTTTTCCACCCAAACCAGGCCAGCAGCAGCAGCAGCAGCAGCAGCAGCAGTGAGTGGCTTCAGTATTTTCAGTATTTCTCGTGCGGGGTGAGGTGACCTGGTTTGGTTTAAGGGCTGATCAAGGTTTCATCATGAGTGAGGCAATTTTCAAGTGCCTCCCCTCTTACCTGACCTACAAAGAGAAGCTGTCGGTTCCCAAAAGCCCAAGAAGCTTCTGCAAGTCAGAGCAAAAAAATGATTAAAAAAAAAAATAAAATAAAATCCAATTGGAGGATCCTTATGAGAAGAGCTGAAAACCCAAAATTCTCCCAGGGATCGCAGGCTCTGCCCCCTCTGGGAATCACATCTCTGATTTTATTCTGATTTAGAGGCCTTTGCAATACCCCAGAGCCAAAAGGAACGAGGCCATTTGGAGATGCTGAGCTCTGATCTCATCTCTGCTAAAGCCTCCCCGCGCAGGAGGGTTAAAGATTAAAGAAATGAGAATTTAACAAAGAAAGGGAGAAGCTGCTCTATGGGAAAAACCCAAACCAGGCAAAATCCTCACTGGTGGCTGTGCCAGGAGTGGGAAATGCAGCAGCAGAGGGTGAGGAGCAGCAGCTGAGGGACATTTTGGGGTGAAATCCAGAGAGCTGGGAGCTGGGGAAAGCAGAAGAAATCTTCATTCTTACCTTGGCAGTCCTGGGGACCTCTGTGAGCCAGGGCAGAGTGGGGCTGACCCAGAGTTTCCCTCCCAGGCTGAGTCAGTCCATGGGGAATCCCAACATCCCTGGGAGCAGCAGCCTCGGGGGGAAGGGGCAGCTCAAAGGATTTGGAGCCACCCGGGCAGGGCTGAGTGGGTGGTTCCTCGCTGGGTGTGAGAGCCGAGGACACTCCTGGCTGCTCTCAGGGCCAGAACCTTTTCCTGCCCATCCCAGAGGAAAGGGATGGAAAGTCCTGAAGGAATGGGGTTGTTTGGACCACCGCGCTCGTGGTGATCCTCAGCTCATCCCAGGATGTCACAGGCAGAGAATTCCCAGCTCTGAGTGATCCAAACCTCCAGGGATGGCCCAGGGATGTCTCAGGGATGCCCCAGGGATGCCCCAGGGATGTTCCAGGGATGTTCCAGGGATGTTCCAGGGATGGTCCAGGGATGTCCCAGGGACGGTCCAGGGATGCTCCAGGGATGTTCCAGGGATACTCCAGGGATGCCCCAGGGATGGTCCAGGGATGTCTCAGGAATGCCCCAGGGATGTTCCAGGGATGTCCCAGGGATGGCCCAGGGATGGCCCAGGGATGTCCCAGGGATGTCCCAGGGATGGCCCAGGGATGGCCCAGGGATGTCCCAGGGATGTCCCAGGGATGGCCCAGGGATGCTCCAGGGATTCCCCAGGGATGGCCCAGGGATGCTCCAGGGATGGTCCAGGGATGCCCCAGGGATGTTCCAGGGATGTCTCAGGAATGCCCCAGGGATGTTCCAGGGATGTCCCAGGGATGGCCCAGGGATGTCCCAGGGATGCCCCAGGGATGGTCCAGGGATGGCCCAGGGATGGCCCAGGGATGTCCCAGGGATGGCCCAGGGATGGCCCAGGGATGGCCCAGGGATGTCCCAGGGATGTTCCAGGGATGGCCCAGGGATGCCCCAGGGATGGTCCAGGGATACTCCAGGGATACTCCAGGGATGCTCCAGGGATGCCCCAGGGATGGTCCAGGGATGTCCCAGGGATGATCCAGGGATGCTCCAGGGATACTCCAGGGATGCTCCACCTCTCTCCACCTCCCTGTGCCGCTCCCAAACCCCGACTCTGCAGAGCCCCCGGGCCTTCCTTTCCTTTCCCCGTGTCGGTTGAAGAGTTAAACCTCAAAAACAGTGTTAACCTCATTAAGACACTGCAACCACAGGAAACCCCGCAGTGCTCCCGCCTCTGCCTCTGCAGGGAGGAAATGGTGAGGAGAATTTACCCACCCCAGGGGAAAAAGGCAAAAAGAGCTTCTCTCTGCCTGCTCTGGGATTTCACTGATCCATGGGGAATTTTTTTGTGGAAGTGAGAGCAGGAGCTGTGCTAGGTGGTGTGGGTTATATAATGCATATAATGTGTATAATGTGTATAATGTATATAATGTGTATAATGTGTATGATGTATATAATGTGTATAATGTGTATAATGTATATAATGTGTATAATGTATATAATGTGTATAATGTATATAATGTATATAATGTGCCTGGATGGTCATAGGAACCTCTGGGTTTGTGGAGTTACACAGCAGGACTTGGAGGGGTTTTTAGTGGGAATTTCAGCTTTGGGATGTTCTGGGAGTGGTTTAACCCTGAGGACACACAGCTGGGGCTGCACGGGCAGTGGGCACATCTGGAGCCGGGGCAGCACATCTGGAGCCGGCACAATGCTCTGGGGATGTGGAGCTTCCCCAGGACAGGTGTCAGAGCCCCTGGGAGCATTTCCCAGGCCCCAGATCTTCCGCCCCCGCTGAGTGATGTGTCCTTATCTCTCTTCCTGAGCGCTCAGAGCTGCAGCTCAGAGCTCTGTGGGCAGCAGGGGAGCAGAGTCGGGGCTCTCCCACAGCTCCTGCCTGCAGATTTCTCTTTCCCATGCTCAGGAACCTCAGTTTTGATGCTTTTCTCTGTCCCGACTTTCCAACCCCCTGTGGTTTGCTCTGATGTTCCTCAGAGCCCGATGGAAACAGGGCAGGGTTAGGTTGGGTTTAAAGAGAAATTCCTCCCTGTGAGGGTGGGGAGGTCCAGAGAAGCCGTGGCTGCCCCTGGATCCCTGAAATGTCCAAGGCCAGCCAGGCTGGACAAGGCTTGGAGCAGCCTGGGAGGTGGAACAAGGTGAGGTTTGTGCTCCTTTCCAGCCCAAACCACCCCAGCATCCTGAAGAGAGGTGGAAACCTTTCCAGGAAATTCCTTTCCAGCATTTTGGTGGCCTGTAGAGAGTCCCTCCTGAGGCTGCCCTGGCCCTGCAGCTCCTCCCAGCACAGCCAGGACGGTTCCTGGGGCTCCAGCCCAGCACAGGGATGGGCTCAGCCCCTTCATTCCCAGATTTTGGGGGTCCCTGGGGCTGTGCTGTTCCCATTGCCCCAGCACTGCTGATGGCATCACTGCCCCTGCCCTGATCTGCCTGGCCCCACTGTCACTGTCACTGCCACTGTCACTGCCACTGTCATTGTCACTGTCACCCCCGTTGTGTCTCTGCCCTGCCAGCACCAGGCTCCAGAGCCCCTTTTCCCCTCCCTGGGAGGTGCCCCAGAGCCCTCAGAGCTTTGGCACGGAGCTGCCTGAAGATAAAAGCGGATTTATTTAACATTTATTATCTTTGGTGCCCTGCCTGAGCCTGAGAGCAGCAAGACGGAAAGGTCAGGACAGCCCTGGCTCTGCTGCCAACACTGAGCTCTGGTGTCACCCCCAGAGCTGTGCCTGGCCTGGGGGACACTGGTGGCACTGGTGACACTGGTGACACACACATGGCACAGCCTCATCCCCTTCTCACCCTGCTGGCACCACCTCGAGGTGACACCCAGAGATATTTGATATATCAGATATTTGATCTGAAAACTGCCGCAGTGGCTGGTGGTGGTGGGAGGGTGAGGACTCTGTCCCCATGGGAACTTCCCTGTCCCCTCCATGAGGGTCCCCTGGGGACAGGGACATGCCAGAGGGGTGGGAGTCTGAAGAGGTGTCTTGTCTCAGCCCTGACCNCCCTCCATGAGGGTCCCCTGGGGACAGGGACATGCCAGAGGGGTGGGAGTCTGAAGAGGTGTCTTGTCCCTGCCTCAGCCAGCCCTGACCCCTCGACAGTGAAGGGTTTGGTAGCAGGATGAACCTCACCCGTCCCTGTGAGTTCTTTTCTTGCTTGAGGGAGTGAAGCAACGACAGCAGGAGANGAGTTCTTGTTTGCCCAAAGGAGTGAAGCAACGACAGCAGGAGAAAAGAGGAGGCTGTTCTGGGTTAACTCTGGCTTTATTCATCATTTATTTATTTATCTGCCCCAGCAGACACCCCTCAGCAGAAGCAGTGGGGGGAAAAGAGAGGGAAAAAAAGCAGGGAAACGCCCCAATGTGACACCTTTTATTGGGGGGAGGAACTCAGGGATGGTTTAACTGGGGACAAATCAGGGGCCAAGGGGGTCTGGCTCTGCAGGTAAATGACACATATTAAAGTAAATCAATAACTCGGGTGGGGAGACAGCTGAAGTCTTGTCCAATCACTTGGGGGTTTTTTTTGGAACTTTCCAGACTTTTGGGAGAGACCCCAAAGTGACAGACAAGGCCCAGGGGCTGGAAAACTTCTGACTGACACATAACTGGGGTTGGGGTGAAACCAATGAGGGCGTAACATGGAACAAACCATTACAACCTATTTAAAAAACCATAAAACAAGTAACAAATCCATACATGAAACTGCTAAAACCAAACCCACACCACTACAAGAGTCAGTGCTGTTTGTGTCAGTCCCCTGGCACCGAGCTCCAGGCTGGGTAAGGTTCCTCTCTGTGCCCCTGGAAGAGGGAACATTCCCAAGTCCAAGCTCCTCTGTGGGTCCAGGAAAGCCAAAGCTCAGTGCAGGAACAAGGAAGGTGATGCCAATGTCACACAAGGAGTTTGACTGTGATTTTTGGCTCGGGGTAAAAGACCACCCGAGATAGGAGAAAGTTACTCCCGGACTTGTAAAAGTCAGTTTGTCCTTCCTGTGAGCCGTGCCAGGGAACAGCCCCTGAGCAGGGCAGCAGCAAAGGCGTGAAAAGCAAAGTTTGGGCAGAGTTTGTGCTCCCTGTAAAGGGAGAGTGCTGGGGGAGCTGAGCGTGCCGGGGCAAGAGGCACCTCCAGCCATGGCCCAGTTCCCTCAGCAGGGAAGGCAGGCCCTGGCTGTGCCCAGGCAGGTCGTGGCAGTGAGAAAAATGGGAATGAAGCTCCCCAAAAGGGGCTGGAAACAGGCACAGCCATGGGTAAGGAATGTCCCGCTGCTGTCTGCCCTCCTCACTTTGAGAGTGATCCCCAAATCAACCCTGGAGGGGTTTAAAAGCCCTGTGGATGGACATGGGATAAGTGTGGCCTTGGCAGTGGTTGGGCTGGATGGTCTTTGAGGCCTTTTCCAACCTAAATAACCCAAAGTTTTATGGAATTGCTGCTATTTCCAAGCTGAGGCTGATCCCTCACCCCCTATTCTCACCCTCCATTCCCCCCAAACCACCCTCAGGAGCTTCTCTTGGCTGCAGCTTTGTCCCTCCAGCCCTTTGGGGGCTCCAGGACTGAGCTGTGACCGGGTGGGATCGGCTCCCCAAGTCTGGGATGAGGCTGATGGGAGCAGATTCCCCCTGGGGACACACAAAGGTGTCCCTGTCACTCCTTGTCCCCCAGCTCAATCTGTTCCCTCGTAGGGTGGAGGCGTTTTTTGTGCTCTGAGTCGCCTTGTTTTGGGATTTTTCCACTTGGCAGAGCATAGCCCGGAGGGGAAGATTTAATCTCTGAAAGGGAAGGGTTGGTGCCAAAATCCTGCGTGCGGGGTCAGCCCAGGGCAGCACCCAGCCTGGCCTCTGGGGCCACTGTGCTGGGACAGGGGGGCCAGGACAGCTCTGAGCCCCCAGTTCTGCTGTGGGGAGGGGCTGAGGGACCCCTGTCCCCCTGCCCACACAGGGGACATGAGTTGGGTGTTCCCTTGTCCCTGCAGGGCCACCCATGCAGTGCTCGGTGCCCCCCATGTGTGATGTCCCTTTCTCTTCATCCCTGTCCCCACACCAGCCCTGCTGTGATGGCCTCCCTGGCAGTGCCCCCTGTCCCAAACCCTCGGCTGTTCACCTGCATCTGTGTCCCCCATGCCATCCCATCCCGTCCCATCCCATCCCATGCCATCCCACCCCATCCCTCCATGGTCAATGTCCCCCCAATCCCAGCCCCCTGTGCCTTGTCCCTCTGCCAGTGTCCCCCATCCCAGACCCTTGTGGGATGTTCCCCCATCACTGTCCCCCATCCCATTCCCCTGTGGGATGTTCCTCCATTACTGCCCCTGGGCCATGTCCCCATCCCAGCCTCCTTTTCGATGTCCCTCCATCACTGTTCCCTATCCAAACCCCCTGTGTAACGTCCCCCATCCCAGCCCTTTTTTTGATGTTCCCCCACCATTGTCCCCTACCCCAACCCCCTATGGGATGTCCCCCATCACTGCCCCCCATCCCAGTTCCCATCTCAGCTCCCTGTGCAATGTCCCCAATCCCAATCCCCTTTTCAATGTCCCACCACCTCAGCCCCCATCCCAGGCCCTGTGCGATGTCCCCCCATCCCAGCCCCAATCCCATTCCCCTGTGTGATGTCCCCCCATCCCTGCCTCATCCCAGCCCCAAACCCACACCCTTGTGCGATGTCCCCCATCGCATTCCCTATGTGATGTCCCCCATCCCATCCCCTGTGCAATGTCCCCCATCCCATCCCATCCCATCCCACACCCCTGTGTGATGTCCCCCATCCCATTCCTTTGTGTGATGTCCCTCCATCACTGTCCCCCATCCCATTCCCCTGTCCCCCCATCCCAGCCCCAATCCCATTCCCCTGTGCGATGTCCCCCATCCCATTCCCCTGTGCCATATTCCCCAATCCCAGCCCCAATCCCATCCCATCCC
>SWJQ01001060.1:62807-72985 GCA_007252995.1 Zosterops borbonicus | reverse complement strand
AGGGGACATGGCCTGGGCCCTCATTTATGGGGTTGAGGGTCTGGGGGTGTCCCATCCTGGCTGGGTCAGGTCTTAGTGGCTGTGGGAGCAATGCCATGTCCATAAAGAACAATTCCACGTCCATAAAGAATAATTCCATGTCCATAAAGATTAATTCCATGCTGGTTTTTGTACTGGGACATGGGGAAAGGAGGAGCCACCCTCTGACCCCACTGCCCCTTCCTCTCCTGCAGCCTGCCCATGTTCACGGTCCTGAGGAGGTTTTCCATCCCGTTTACCATGTTTGCCGAGGGATTCTTGCTCAAGTGAGTGTTCCCAGCCCCTGGTGACAGTGCCAGCTCCGTGTCCTGGGGGGGGAACAGGGGCGGGAGGGGACAGGGGCAGGGGGGGGACAGGGGCAGGAGGGGACAGGGGCAGGAGGGGGACAGGAGCGGGAGGGGACAGGGGCAGGAGGGGACAGGGGCAGGAGGGGACAGGGGCAGGAGCGGGACAGGAGCAGGAGGGGACAGGGGCAGGAGGGGACAGGGGCAGGAGCTGCTGGCCCCAATCCCATCCCCGTGTCTGGAGCTGGCACAGGGGATGTGCTGCTCTGCCTCCACTTGCAGCAGTTTGGGAGGTGCAGGGAGCTGTGCCAACCCCTCCAATTCCTGTAGGGGATCCCAAAACCCTCCCAGAGTGCCCCCAGCCCCTTGGGAGGTGCGGGGAGCTCCCCAGTTCCTGTAGGGGACCCCAGAGTGCCCCCAGCCCCTTTCCCAGGGCTGGGAGCTGCTCAGTGTTTGGCTCAGCCCTTTCGTGCCCCAGGCAGAGCTCCCAACTCCTCCTGGCTGAGTTCTTTATCTCCTAAAAAAAATCCCAGAGATAATTGGCTAAAAGTGTCTTTACTCGCAGCAGCTCCTGCACAGGTCGGTTTGTTTGGGGTTTGGATTTTTAGGGATTTTTTTAGGGATTTTTTTCCCCTTTCTCCCTGCTCTGCTCCAAAATCCTCAGATTATTCCCAAGGGCTGAGCAGTGGCTGATGTCCTCCTGCCTCTGTTTTGCAGGAAGAAGTTTTCCTGGGGCATTCAGATGACAGTATTTGCAATGATCTTTGGTGCATTTGTGGCTGCCAGGTGAGCTGTCCCCATTCCCATTATCTCCAGAGGGTCCATCCTGATGGGAATCCAGTTCCACGCTGTGTCCCAAGAACAGAGGGATTAAACTGATTTTTTTTTTTTCTCCCCCTCTCCTCAGACATGCTCTCTAGTAGGAAAGAATTCTTTCCTAACCCAAATCCCAGCTGGATGATTAACTTTTCCTGACAACTTGCTGGCTGCACAGGTGGAAGGGCTCTTCCCTGCAGAGCCCAGGTTTTTTTTTATTATTATTTCTTTTTTAACTCCTGCTTTTTCCCTTTTCCCAGTGCTGACTTGGCATTCGACCTGGAGGGATATATTTTTATCCTCATCAACGATGCCTTAACAGCTGCAAACGGTGCCTACGTGAAACAGAAGCTGGATTCAAAGGTGGGCTGGGCTTTGGATTCCTTTGGGATTGTTGGGATTTGATGGCCAAAAACTGGCCAGAGCTGGAGGGATGGAGGGACAGGACACAGGGAATGGATCCCACTGCCACAGAGCAGGGATGGGTGGGATTTTGGGATGGAATTGGGTGGGTGGGCAAGGATGGGATGCCCCTGGATCCCTGCAGTGTCCAAGGATGGGGTTTGGAGCAGCCTGGGATGTGGAATTGTCCCTGCCCGTGGGGCTGGATGAGCTTTAAGGTCCCTCCCAACCCAACCCAGTGTGGAATTCCACAATATCCAAACTCCCACCCTCCAGCCCTGTGTGTTTGAAGGATCAGCTCCAGTCCCAGCCCCAGCAGTGATGTCAGTGTGAATTCCTGTTCCCANCCAAGGATGGGGTTTGGAGCAGCCTGGGATGTGGAATTGTCCCTGCCCATGGGGCTGGATGAGCTTTAAGGTCCCTCCCAACCCAACCCAGTGTGGAATTCCCCAATATCCAAACTCCCACCCTCCAGCCCCTGTGTGTTTGAAGGATCGGCTCCATTCCCAGTNAGGTCCCTCCCAACCCAACCCAGTGTGGAATTCCACAATATCCAAACTCCCACCCTCCAGCCCTGTGNAGTGTGGAATTCCCCAATATCCAAACTCCCACCCTCCAGCCCCTGTGTGTTTGAAGGATCGGCTCCATTCCCAGTCCCAGCAGTGATGTCAGTGTCAATCCCTGTTCCCACTGACCCCTTTGGGGTGTTTCCCTTTTCCAGGAGCTGGGGAAGTACGGGCTGCTCTACTACAATGCACTGTTCATGATCCTGCCCACCCTGGGCATTGCCTACATCACTGGAGATGCACAGAAGGTAACATTTCCACATTTCCACATTTCCAGCCCAAATTAATGGGGTTTGTGTCACAATATCCCATGAGGAGCATTGGGGGGCTGAGGGGGAGCCCCAAAAGCTCCTCAGCCAGAGAGGAACTGCAGCTTTTCCGTTGGACACAAAGCCACAGAGTTGCTCCATTCAGGGGTTTCTGTAATGCCTGAGGGACGGGGAAGGGGAGAGGAAGGAGAAAACCCAAATATTATTTAAAGCAAGCCGAGTAGGTTTGGAATCAATGAGTTCTTTCAGACTTTTTTCTGTCCTTCCCCTCTGGTTTTGGGGCTGTTTTGTTGAGTTGCTGTGTGGGTTCATTTTGCTTGTGGTGCCCCATCAGGGCTGTGGTGCTGGAGGTGTGAAGAAATATTATTATTATATATTATTATAAGAATATATATAAGATTATTATAAGAATTATAAGATATAAGATTATTATTGTTATTATTAGTAGTATTAGTATTATTTACCTGTAGTCCTGTATACATGACATTATTCTTTATTATTACTATTGTGATTATGATTATTTACCTGTGGTCCTCTATATCTGAAATGATTTATTATTACTTCTATTATTAGTAATAATATTAATAATAATATTAACATGGTAGTATTATAGTACAATATGTATATTAATAGTAATAATAAATCATAATAAGTAACTGATTATCATCTATTAATATTATATTCATTGCTCATGTTATATACATATATGTTATTATATATTTTAATGTATATAACATTATTTTTATATAACTTTTATAAATATATTTATATTTATATATAATTATATATGAAAATTATAGCNTAACATTATTTTTATATAACTTTTATAAATATATATTTTTATATAATTATATATGAAAATTATATATAGTTTATATAGTTATATAATTCATATTGTATATATTACATAGTGTATATAGTATACACAATATATATTATTATTGTTGTTATTATTGTTATTATTATTATTATCATTGTACTACTACTACTACTAATAATAATAGTTGTTGTTTTTTCACTCACTAATGTGCAGCAACAAACTCCTTTTCCCTGCCTGTTTTGTGCAGGGAATTCAGGTCAATTCCCCCCTCCAGGGGCTGGAGGTGTCCCCCACCCTTGGGTGGCCCTGGCAGTCCCTCCTGTCCCTGACTGGGTGACTTTGTCCTCATTAGGAGCTCCAGGCCTGATAATGAGCTGGGATTAGCAGGAGGTGAAGGTGGCTCAGCCCCACCCTCCAGAGCAGCTCAAAGGGCTGGATTTGGGATAAAAGTCCTCATTGAGGAGCAGGAGCTGAGCCTGGGCAGGGAAAAGCTGCTGTGAGCAGCCTCTGTTCAGCCCAGAGACACAGAAATGGCTTTTTTTTATTTTATTGGCTTTTGCCCTGAATAAACTCCTCTCTGCACAAAGATGTGCTCTGTGCTGGGGCTGCTGCCAGGAAACTCCTCCTTGGCAGCTCCAGGAAAAACCCCTTGGGAAGGGCCTGGGAGCTTTTTCCTGGATCTGGGAATTCTTGTGGTTCCTTGGGAAGGGTCCCAGGTAACAGATCCTGCTTTGTGCTGCTGGTGCTGCTGAGCAAAGCCCTGCCTGGGATTCCTGGGGGGGAAATGGGGATGTTTGAGCTGCAGTAAGGTCCCTCCAAGGCTGGAATTTGTGGGAAGGGATGAGAGGAGCAGCTCCTGCCTCTGGAGGATTCCACTCTGGAGAATCCCCCACTTCCCTGAGCAGCTTTTGCACCTCTCCAGGTGTTTGCAGAGATCCAAAGGGACATTCCTGGGTGTCCCTGGGCACCTCCTGGGTGAGATCTTTGCTCCCAGTTCTCCTCAGGGAGATTCTCCAGGNTCTCCTCAGGGAGCTGCTCCAGACCCTGCAGGATCTTGGCTGTGAGATCCAGCAATGCAGATATTCCCAAAACCCCAAAAATCCCAGGAAAAACAAAACCTTTCCCTGCAATCCAAGCTCTGCCTCGAGCCACTCCACATCAGCAGCAGCTCCAAAGGTCAGAGCTCCCTTGGGATGTGCTGCCTGAGTGTTGTAGTTTGCAGGGAGTGAACTCCAAAATGATCCAAGCCTGGCTGGGATCCAGCTGGGAGATTCCTCTCCTGATTCCTCTGCCTTGGGAGACTCATTCCCAGCTTTTTCCAGGAGGGATGAGCTGAGTGCTGAGGCTGGAGGGGGATCCCCAGCCTTGGGATGTCATTCCAGGCTTGGAATTGGGTTGTTGTTTTGGTTTTTTTTTCCTGCTGCGAGGTGAAAGCCAATGCTGAGGTTTTTTTCTGGGAATTTTTTGGGAATTTTGTGCTTCCCAAGGCTCTAAAAAGGTGCTGTTCCCTGCAGGCAATGGAATACCAGGGCTGGGCAGACACTTTCTTCCTCGTGCAGTTCACACTGTCCTGTGTGATGGGGTAAGGACTGGGATGCTGGGCTGGGAACCTTCATTCCAGAAATAGGGAATTGTGATGCCCTGGGATTCAAAAAATCACATTAAATCCTGTGATTCCTGGGCTGGGAGCAGTGGAGGAACCTCCATTCCAGAAAAAGGGAATTGTGGTGTGCTGGTATTCAAAAAATCACATTAAATCCTGTGATTCCTGGGCTGGGAGCAGGGGAGGAACCTCCATTCCAGAAAAAGGGAATTGTGATGTCCTGGTATTAAAAATATCACCATAAATTCTCACTCCTGTGACTTCTGAGAGTTGTGGTGGGATGCTGGGCTGGGAGCAGGGAAAACATCATCTCTGTTCCAGAAAAAAGGAATTGTGGTGCCCTGGTATTAAAAAAATCACAATAAATCCTCAGTCCTGTGATTCCTGAGAGTTGTGGTGGGTGGGAATTAGCTCCCACCCTCCTCCAGTGCAGGTTTAAGCTAAAAAAAAGTGGGATAAAAACTGCTGGAGAAAGGCAGGGAATGGATCCTGGAATGGGTCGGGAGGGACCTTTGGCTCCCCTCATTGATTCATTCCCTGAATTAACTCAGGGACACTTCCCATGGGATGAGGAGATTCCCAGGGTGTTTGTTGTCCCTGATGTTTGGTGGCTCTTCCCCACAGGTTTATTTTGATGTATTCCACGGTCCTTTGCACTCAGTACAACTCTGCTCTAACAACTACAATAGTTGGCTGCATTAAGGTGAGATCCCTGATCCCAAAAAAATCCTCATTATCCCTTGGGAAATCCCATTGACCCCTCTTTACACTCCCCATGTTCCATCCCCTGCATTCCTTTTTCCATAATTTCCCTTTTCCATAATTTATTTCTCTTCTCCATAAGTTTCCCTTTTCCATAAATTCCCTTTTCCACAATTTTTCTTTTCCATAATTTCCCTTTTCCATGAATCCCCTTTTCCACAAATTTCCCTTGTCCATAATTTCCCTTGTCCATAATTTCCCTTGTCCATAATTTCCCTTGTCTATAAATTTACTTTTTCCATAAATTTCTCTTTTCCATAAATTTCTCTTTTCCATAATTTCCCTTTTCCATAATTTCCCTTTTCCATAAATTTCCCTTGTCCACAAATTTTCCTTTTCCATAAATTTTCCTTTTCCATAATTTCCCTTTTTCCATAATTTCCCTTTTCCATAATTTCCCTTTTTCCATAATTTACCTTTTCCATAAATTCCCTTTTCCACAATTTCCCTTTTCCATAAATTTCCCTTGTCCATAAATTTACTTTTTCCACAAATTTCCCTTTTCCATAAATTTCCCTTTTCCATACATTCCCCTTGTCCACAAATTCCCCTTGTCCACAAAATTCCCTTTCCCACAAATTTTCCTTTTCCATAAATTCCTGTGTCTCAGGCTGTTTGTTCCTCCCCTCTCGTTCTTCCTTTGCAGAATATTTTAATAACCTATATTGGGATGTTTTTTGGAGGAGATTATATTTTTACATGGATGAACTTCATTGGTCTAAATATCAGGTAAGAGCAGTGGTTTATTTATGATTTGTCAGTGAAAATTGGGGTGANAAAAAAAAAAAAAAAAAAAAAATCCCCCCATGGAATTGGGTTTTTTATGTTTGGTCTGTGGGATGACCCCAAACTTGGTTTGTTTTAAAGCCAGGAGAATCCACAGGAGAATTTTGTAGGGAAATTAAATTTTCCCTGAATTGCCAAGCAGAGTCATGGAATGAAGGCAGCAAAAGAAGATTTTTTAAATTTTATTTTTTCACCTGGTATTTGTTATTATTCAGGTNTCCACAGGAGAATTTTGTAGGGAAATTAAATTTTCCCTGAATTGCCAAGCAGAGTCATGGAATTAAGGCAGCAAAAGAAGATTTTTTAAATTTTATTTTTTCACCTGGTATTTGTTATTATTCAGGTTTTGGAAAAGTCCCTTTTCTGGGCTGTGTTGTGGGAGTCTCTCCTGTCCTTGGGGGTGGAATGGATCCAGCATTAGGCAGGAATTTAAAAATCCACCTTGATTTAGGAGAAAAACTGGGAATTTTCATGGAAATCAATGCTTCCAGCAGTGGCTCTGGCTTTTCCTGGCTGATCCAGGAGCTGAACTCATTCCCAACATATTCCCTGAATCTCTTTGTAGTATTGCTGGAATTAAGGCAGCAAAAGAAGATTTTTTGGGGATTTTTTTCACCTGGTNAAGGCAGCAAAAGAAGATTTTTTAAATTTTATTTTTTCACCTGGTATTTGTTATTATTCAGGTTTTGGAAAAGTCCCTTTTCTGGGCTGTGTTGTGGGAGTCTCTCCTGTCCTTGGGGGTGGAATGGATCCAGCATTAGGCAGGAATTTAAAAATCCACCTTGATTTAGGAGAAAAACTGGGAATTTTCATGGAAATCAATGCTTCCAGCAGTGACTGTGGCTTTTCCTGGCTGATCCAGGAGCTGAACTCATTCCCAACATATTCCCTGAATCTCTTTGTAGTATTGCTGGAATTAAGGCAGCAAAAGAAGATTTTTTGGGGATTTTTTTCACCTGGTATTTGTTATTATTCAGCCTTTGGAAAAGTCTCTTTTCTGGGCTGTGTTGTGGGAGTCTCTCCTGTCCTTGGGGGTGGAATGGATCCAGCATTAGGCAGGAATTTAAAAATCCACCTTGATTTAGGAGAAAAACTGGGAATTTTCATGGAAATTGATGCTTCCAGCAGTGGCTCTGGCTTTTCCTGGCTGATCCAGGAGCTGAGCTCATTCCCAATATACTCTCTGAATCTCTTTGCAGTATTGCTGGAATTAAGGCAGCAAAATAAGAATTTTTGGGGATTATTTCCAGCCTTTTGGAAAAGTCTCTTTTCTGGGCTGTGTTGTGGGAGTCTCTCCTGTCCTTGGGGGTGGAATGGATCCAGCATTAGGCAGGAATTTTAAAAACCACCTGGATTTAGGAGAAAAACTGGGAATTCTCATGGAAATTGATGCTTCCAGCAGTGGCTGTGGCTTCTGGAGCTGAGCTCATTCCCTGACTCTCTTTGCAGTATTGCTGGAAGTCTGGTGTATTCCTACATCACCTTCAACGAGGAGCAGCTGAACAAGGAGTCAGATGCTGGCAGCAAGATGGATATTAAAGGGAAGAGCTCGGTGTGAGCAGGGAAGAGGCTTTAATTTGATTTATTTTTTTTTGGGAAGCCACCTCCTCCTGCTGGCTTGATCGCGGGCAGGACGTGGGGAGGGACCCCGGGCCACGGGGGATGCCTTTGATTTGCACAGCTGAGATTTGCTGCCTTCACAAATCCTTGGGAAGACCCATCCCAGCCTGCACAGGGGGAGGGGGAGAAAAGGATGAGCCTAATTGAGAGTGATCGGGAGGAATTAACGGGTTTCTAATCAAGCTGGGGGTCGGTGGTGGAGATGGGCACGGACAGAGGGCAGGGAGAGCTGGGAGTTCTGCTGGCAGGGATGTGCCAGGGGCTGGTCCTGGCTGGATCTGCTCCCTGAAATCCAGGGATTTGCTGATCCCAGGCTGGCTGGGAGGCTGGGCTGGCTCTGAGCCCTCTGGAAGGACAGGAATGCCCAAAGACCCAGCGCTGTCCAGCTCCAAGGATTCCAATTCCCTGGAAAAAGCTTCTCCTGGGCTGAGCCAAAAACCTCCTGGATGAATCTTCAGAGCTCTCTGGACTGAATTTTTTTTCAGCTGTTTTCCTGTTTTATTTTCTGTTTGTTTGGTCCATTAACCAGCTCCTCAAGCTGGGTTTGCCCTCCTTGTGTTCACCTCTGGCTTCCCGAGGCTCCGAAGGGTTTTCCAGCCTTGGATTTGGGAAAGCTGCTGGGAGAAGCTGCTGGGAGCACAGGAGAGCCAAGCACATCCAGGGAATCTGCAAAAGCTGCAGCTCCCACCCCTGGAAGAGGCACAAGGACTTAAATCTCCTTTTTTTTTGGCAAGTTCAGGATGCCCCGTAACTCTTGTTTTCCGTGGAATGAATCAGCCTGGGTTTGTGACCCACTAAAAGAATGGAATTGGAATACACTGGGCAGTGTTCAGTGAGTTTTAAAGGTTGTCTGACCCAGCACTTGGTGTTTTTTTGGTTTAAAAAGAATTGTTTTTAAGCTTGGTTAAAAAAAACCAAAAACTTTTTAGTAAAATAAGGTATTTAGAGATTTTTGTACCCTAACAGCTTCTCCAGACACTGACAATGGGGTTTTTTTAGGAGATATTTGCTTAAACTGGAACTGCTGTTGGGCAAAGCTGCATTTGTTGGGAGATTTTTTTGGAAGGTTTTGGATGGGAAGGAGATTTTTTGTGAGGGTGCAGCTCCAGCCTGGCGTGCTGGGGAAAGTGTGGAGTGAGTGAGCTCCAACATCCCACTCCTGGAGCAATCCCAGAGCCACAATTCCCCCTTTTTTTGTGGGATTTTTTGGTCCCTGCAGTGACAAGGGACAGTTGGGATGTCCTGGAGCAGCTCCTCAGCACATTCCTCTTCTGAGTACAGTAAAAAAAGAAATCTCAGATTATTTTGTCTCCTAAAATTCCAGCAAAAACCTCGGCTTTGTCCCAGGGGAGGGAGGGTGACAAACCCTTCCTGTTCCCTCCCCGCTGCTCCTGCCTCTTGCTGCAGCATTCCCAAATTCCCTTTTTATTTCCTCTGTGTGCTCCCACTCTGCTGTGCTGAGTTCACAGTCAGGAGGTTGATTATTCTGTCAGAGGAGGTTTTTTTTTTATTAATAATTTTCTGTTTAAATCTACTGGTTAGATTTGCAGTCCTAACAGGGAAGGATTTTTAAAGCTTCTTTTGGGATCCTGCACCCTGGGAAAGCCAAGAATTCCTCTAACAGTATTTTTTATGCTATTAATTGAGTTTTAAAAAAATTAAAGTGTTTTCTATAGAGAATCTATTTAGAAAATGAACATTTTAGTGATGAAAAGCTTGGATGTATGGCAGGCTGTGGATGTGAGGAATGAGAGCAGAAAGGATTTATGTGCCTCTGTTATTTTTGTATTTGCTTCCAATAAAACCAATGAACCAAAGCTGCTCCTGCCTCATCCTTCTCTTCCCAGGAATGCTGGGGGTGGATAAATCAGGGAATTTTGGGGGCTCTTCATACCCCCAGCAGGGTGAGGTTGGGAATTCTGAGTTTCCAGCTTTGAATATTCCTTGAGAAGGGAAAAGAGGGATGTGGGAAACATTCTGGGGAATGAAGTTGATCCAGGAAAATGGGTTTTGTTTCAGTGCAGAGAACAGAATCTGCTCTCTGAGATGAAATATTCCACCCCTGTCTGGAGCAAAGACAAGTCAGGAATTTTAGATGCAGACAATAAGTTTAAAAATATTTTAATAAGCTTTTCCAGAATTGCAGACAGGGAAAGGGAGTAAGAGGAGGGAATTACTGACAGTGCAAAATACTGTGTGGAAAAAAAAAAA
>SWJQ01001060.1:4612-61350 GCA_007252995.1 Zosterops borbonicus | reverse complement strand
AGGGAAAGGGAGTAAGAGGAGGGAATTACTGACAGTGCAAAATACTGTGTGGAAAAAAAAAAAACAACAAAAATGTATCAAACTCATCTGTAGGGTTTGTGTGTTTGTGGGGATTTTAGAGCACATTGAACCCTTTGGGAAGCCCAAGGATTTCCTGTTGGGACTGAAGGCTTGGAGAAAGAAAGCAAAGTTAGCAGATTTCCAGGATTTTTCAATAGCTTTAGTAGTGCAATGACTTATCGAGTTATAGTGGCTGCAGTTTGAAACATGAACAAAGTATTGTATAAAACACCAGCAATAAACAAAAGGTAAATTAGAATTAAATATTCTTTAAAAGTCTAGCTGAGCATTACATAGTGGGTTATGGAATGTCAGGTCTCTTCTAAGTATCACCAAAATAAAAAGAAATAAAATAAGGAAAGATAAAAAAAAAAACAACAAAGCGACATTCCTGAAAATATACACAGTGCTGGATTTCACACACGAGCCTGAGACAATTCCTTTGGAAACTTTCCTATGGATTTTTTTGGGGGGGAAGAATTTCCAACTTGCAAACAAAAGAGCATCAAAACTGGAATTGAGAACAGGATTCTGCTTGTGTGGAACCGTCTCTGAGCCAAGGGGAAACGTTGAGGTCGTGCTCGTAACCGGAGGGGGAGAGTTAACAGCAACCTCTGCCTCAGGCATTAATCACTGCATTCCTTAATTAACACAGGCTTTAATTAATGAACCTCACCCAGAGCCTCTCTCCAGGAGCAGGGCTGAGCAGCTCCATCCTCATCCCGGGCTTTGGTTCATTCCTGATCACAAAGTCCAAGGAAAGTTCAGTGGAGAAGAAACCAGAGATCAGCCCAAGGCCTCAGCACTGGGCTTTGGCTTCAAACATCCTTTGCAAACCATTCAGTTCAACTTGGAACCATAAAGAGCATAAACCTGGAGAGAAAATAAGCAGTTAAGGATGAAGAGCACACCTGTGAGGAGGAGGAGGAGGACACAGGGTTATCAATGATACAAATGAACAATTACCCCGAATTTTAACAGAGCAGAAGTGGAGCTGGGCTGAAAAAAAAACCAGACAAAAAACAACCAAACAAAACCAAAATTAATTTGGATTTCAAGTGTTCCTGATTGCTGGATGTAAATCCTACATCCACCACTTGCCAGTGGTGCTGCTGGATGAGGAATTTTTGGTTTTCACATTGAAATCAGTTGTCCACAGCTCGATCTGAAATTCCTGCTCTCCCTTCTCCAGGTGAGCAGCAACACACAATCCCAGGATTTTCGAGGTTGGAAAAGACCTTTGAGATCAATCAAGTCCAATCTCTGCCCATCTTTGTGCTCCTCAGGAATTCCAGCACCAGTTTTTTAAACCAGTGGGGTTGTTTTTTATTAGGAAATTTGCATTTCCAAGCAGTGCAGCCCTTGCTGTGCCCCCTGAGAGGTGACAGGGCACAGGCTGAAAACAAACCGCGACGATGGAACAGCTGAACTTGAGGAAGAAGGTTCAGCAAATTCCAGAATTTTGGCTGCTGTGAAATTTCTCCCAGTTCCAAATAAAGGGAGGAAGAGAGCAAGGAAATGTGTGCAATGCAAGCAGCATGCTTAAAATAAAAATGGAAACATTATTTCCCATAAAACAAGAAAAAAAAAAAACCACAAACACATCTCCAAAATCAAATGCCTCCTAACCATTCTTATGTTAATTATTTACTAGTTTCTGGGAAGAAAAAAATTAACAAGTTGGTGATTAACTTTTTAAAGTCCATTGGTTTGGTTTGGTTTGGGTTTGTTTTGGTATATATATATATATATATTTTTTTTTTTGTTGGGTTTTTTTTTTTAGAAAAGACTTCAGCAAAATAAAAGGAAGCTGACATTAAACTCAGGGTATCAACTCTCTCATAAAAGTTTACCAACTGTACAAGGTAAGAAAATTATACAAGCTTTTGTTTTTAAGAAAGGACAGTTCAATCAAGACATTAAGTACTGTAAAAATCTTTCAAAGGCTACAAAGGAAATCTGGAAAAATACAGAATGTATTTCTTTAGCCCAGATAAAAAGAATATGGAAAGACATCATTGATGTCAACAATTTTACATAGACAAACCTGACCTGGTTTATTTATTTACCTTTTAAAACTTCTATATATAAAAATAGTTGTGCTCATAACTTTCAGGATTCATGAGGGTTCCTTAATGATGGGGAATGACATTTTCCTCTCTCCAGCAGGAGTGGAAGTCTCTGTGCCTGCTCTGTCTTGGCTTTTCCTGTTTTATTTTAACTTCCTGCAAAGCCCCAAAATGCTTTGTTCACTTGGACACTGATTAAATGCTGTTTTATACATTAAATGCTGTATTTAACACATTCTTTCATGTGTTAGGCTGGGAATATTTTTTTTTTTTTTTTTTGCAGCAACTCACTGCTTTGTTCCTTAAATATTTAAGAGCTTTTTATCCCAGAACTGAAGCTGCCAGCTCTGAGAAATTCAGTATTCTGCTGAGAAATTCAGTATTCTGAAAAAAAACCCAAATATGGGATTTAGAAGGTCTCAGGAAACAAACAACCAAAAACAAACAAAAAAAAAATCTCAGATTGTTTATGGAACTGGATTTTGGAAGGTAACCCATCAACCCTGAAAATTTTAGACACCCAAAATTTACTCCAAGGAATAAAATCAGCTCCCATCAGCACTCATCAGTCATCCAACGTTTCCAGCTCCTCCAGCTTCCCATGGGAGTTGGTTTCCTGGAAAAATTCTGAAGCACCTGGACTCTCCTTCCCATTGCTGTTAATTCTTCTCCTTTTCAGAGGCCTCTCACTCTTTTCTTCCAGCTCAGGCTCGTTCCTTGCGGCTGAATGAGCAAGTTTGGGCTCACTGGGGATGTTTTCGGGCTCGTAACCGTTTGTATCCAGCTCTGGGTGAGGGGTTTTCTTCCCACTGCAGGGTCCATTGATGTGAATTCCCTCCACTTTTGGCTCCTCCTTCCCTGGAACCTCCCCTGGGCCGTTGGCAGAGACACCTGAGGTGGAGAAAAAACCTCGTCAGCAAAGCTCAGCAGCACCACAAAACACTGGGCTGGGTCAGGAAAGCGGAATTGGAATTAAAAATTGATTTAAAATTCCGGTGTTTTTCTTCTTCTCCTTGCTGAGTGAATAGAAATGGTAACAGGGAGTTTATGGAAGTTGTTAAAAGGAGCAGGGAAATGTCCTGGAATGGCAGGAGGTGCAGGTGGGCTCTTCTCACTTGGGCATTTTGTGCAGCTTCCAGGTGATTTCCAGGCTCTGAGTGAGTCCCCAGCTCCTCCCTGAGCTCTGCTCTCCTCTCCTGGCTCCTCTCCCATTCCCAGCCCTCAGGAACAGCTCCCCAAAACCCAGTTCCCACCTCCAGAGCACTGGAATTACAGCTCTGCACTGGCACAGGACACACAGGAACTCACAAATCTCAGTTAACAGGAAATTCCAGGGGGAATTTATCTTCCAAGACAAGGCTCCTGCTTAATGGCAAACTGGGATGGTTTTTAATAACCAGTTTTAACTTGAAATAGGCTGTTTGTCTCTGGGGGTGTTCACCTGGAGGAGGTTTTGGGAGAGATTAAAGTCATTTCCAGGGTGTAAAGGAGAGCTGGAGAGGGACTGGAGACAAGGGATGGAGGGACAGGACACAGGGAATGGTAAAAAAACTGGCAAAACACCAGGGATGAATGGGATATTGGGAAAAAATCCATCCCTGTGAGGGTGAGGAGGGGCTGGACAGGAATTCCCAGAGAATCTGTGGCTGCTCCATCCCTGGCATTGCCCAAGGCTGGGCTGGAGCAGCCTGGGATGGTGGGAAATGTCCACAGATGAGCTCTCACACCCCAAATCCATCTGGAATTGTGCTCCAGAGGCAGGAGAAGCCCCTCTCACCGTTCTGGTTGCTGCTGGTGGTGCAGTCATCCCTCTCAGACTGGCTGGTGCTGCTGTTGGAGGCCGTGGGAGGAGGGGACGGGGCCCTGCTGGAGGCGGCGCTCTCGCTCTCGTCCAGGAGCCGGTCCATGTAATCCCTGCAGGACACACACACAGCTCAGCCAGGCTGGGATGGGCTGAAAACAGCCCTGCACACCCTGCAGAGAGGGGTTTTTATCTGGGAAAGGATTCCTGTTCATAGAGGGCAGGGAGGGATGGGAGATTGGGAAGGAATTGTTTGCTGGGAGGGCAAAGAGGGGTTGGCGTCGTTGTAGGACACGAAAGAAAACATTTAAATATTTCAGAGGGCAAAGAGCACAGAAAAAAGGATTTATTTTCCAATTCTGACTACCTTTTATAAGGTGTTCCCATACAGGTTGGTGAGTAGGAACAACACCTCTCTAATGCCACTGTTTAAACCAGAGAAACAGCAAAACTCCACCTGGAGAAAGATTGTTCTGAGAAAGGAGAGTTGTTGGCCAAGGTTGTTTTGAGAAGAAACTTTCTTGAGAAACTTTTCCTTGGGAAAAAGTCAGCAGCTGCCAGCAGGATAAAATCCATCAGAGCCAGAAATATCAGGCCCGGAAGAGCTGGGGGTGCCCCTGGATCCCTGAAGTGCCCAAGGATGGGGTTTGGAGCAGCCTGGGAAGGTGGAAGGTTGTCCCTGCTCACTGAAACTTTAAGTTTCTTCCCAACCCAAACCATTCCATGATTCCAAATCTTTCCTTTTGGTTTCCAAAAGTGATCCCTTCAGGCATTAAAGCCTTGGAATTTGCTGAGCCACCAATCCCAAAGCATTCCAGTGAATATAAATCACATTTGTGCACAAAAACCATCAAAAAATGGTAAAGTTAAAACCAAGTGAAAAACTGCAGAGTTTGAGATATTCCCATTCCCCATCTCTGCCATTTATTGCAGGGCTCCAGTTTGGGGCAGGAATGGGAAAAAAGGGATAAAATCCTTGGATTTTATGGGAAGGTTGGATTAATTCCAGAAACAGCTTCTCCTGACACGTCACTGTGTTGGAATTACAGCCTGAATTCCCTGAATTTATCTGCAAAATCAGTCAAGAACAGACAAGCCCAGTCCTTAATGACACAGCAGGGAGAGAGGACTGGGTGACCAACCACCAAAAATGTCTGAACTGGGGGAAATGGAAAATTGGGGGAAATGGAAAATAGGGGGGGAATGGAAAATTGGGGCAAAATGGAAGATGGGGGGGAAATAGGGGGGGAAATAGAGGGAAAATAAAGAAGAGGGAGGAAATAGAAAATAGGAGAGAAATGGAAAACAGGGAAGAAATGGAAAATAGGGGGAAAATGGGAAATAGGGAGAAAATGGGGGAGAGATGGAAAATTGGGAAAATGGAGAATAGGGTGAAAAATGGAAATTGGGGAGAAATGGAAAAATGGGGAAAATAGAAAATAGGGGGGGAATTGAGGGAAAATAAAAAAAGAGGGGAAATGGAAAATAAGAGGGAAAATGGAAAATAAGAGGGAAAATGGAAAATAGGGAGAAAATGGGGGAAAATGGGGGAAATGGAAAATAGGAGAAAGATGGAAAATGGGGAAATGGAGAATAGGGGGAAAAATGGGAATTGGGGAAAAATGGAAAATAGGGGGAAAATAGAAAATGGGGGGGAAATAGAGGTAAAATAAAAAAGAGGCGGAGAAAATGGAAAATGGGGGGAAATGGAAAATAGGGAATAAATGGAAAAATAGAGGGAAATGGAAAATAGGGGAGAAATGGAAAATAGAGGCAAAATGGAAAATAGGAGGAAAAGGGAAAATAGGAGGAAAAGGGAAAATAGGGGGAAAAAAAGGGGGGAAAATGGAAAATAGGAGGAAAAAATGGAAAATAGTGGGAAAATGGTGGGAATTTAAAAATACAGGAAAAGATGGAAAACAGGGAAAATGGAAAATAGAAGGAAAAAATGGAAAATGGGGGGAAAATAACCCACCAAGAGATGGAAGGAGAGGAGGAGCCAGACAGGTAAGAAACTCTCTGTAACATCCACAAAGTCCCTGATGGCAACTCTGGGTGTCCCAGAGGCCTGAAATGTTTGGAGAAACAATAATATTCCAAAGAAGGCTCAAGAGAGAGGAGCCAGGAAGAAATGAGGAATGAAAATAAGAGGGAAAAAAGCTTGGCAAGAGGCAGTGGAAAGAGTTGGGCCAAGGCAAATCAGAGCTTTGGAATGAGCTCTGCTCACACATTCCCCTCTTTGCTCAGCAATGGGAAAAGGAGATTTGGATACCCCAAAAAAAATCCCCCTGAGTTTGGTGGAATGATGGATAAACAATGCACCACAAATTCCAACTGAAAATTTGTGGATTCACTTTTTTTTNTTTTTTTTTTTTTTTTTTTTTTTTTTTTAGGAAATATATTTAATTCCAATGAGCATTTGAAATTAAAATGTATTAACAGAAAAGAAAAACCAACCAAATTCTAACAAAACTCAAATTGCTTCTCAGTGTAAAGTGTTGGCCTTGCTCCAAATAAATGTATTTTACACACTATTTACACACACTAAAATGTATTTTACAGATTATTTACACACACTAATGACATTTTTATTTTTATTTTTATTTTTTACTTACGACATTTTTACTTTAGTTGCTTTTTCCTGCTGCAAACCGAGCTCTGAATCCCTGATTTTTTTTTTTTTTCAGCTGAGGATATGCTAAAATAAATTAAATTAAATTAAATTAAATCCCCCCCAAAAAAATGATGAAATCAGGCACATCTTACGTGACCCCAGGGTGCAGGTTGTATTTTTTCTTGCCGAAGCGAGTTTGTTGAGCGAAGAAATCGTAACGTTCTGATTTTTTCCACATGTAATAAAAAGCCACACATTCCCCCACGGAGCGTGTCCTGACCTGGCAGCAGAAAAATGCAAAAAATTGGTTAATTTAAAAGGATTTTTGGACCCAAAAAATCCAATATTTATAGCAAAAAAAATACAGAAAAAAATAGTTTGAAATTCCGAGTCAAAGCTGATTGGATGAGTGGAAATTCTTGGCTTATTCTGAAATAAAATTTAAAATTTTTATGGAGTTATTTTCTGGAGATGGGAGTAAAAATGTTGGAGATTTTTAGGGAAAAAGCAGCTCCAGGAGGAAAATTCCAAGGGTGTCTCTCCAGCCTTCAGGGAAGCTCTTCCCAAAAAAAAAAATCACAGGATTTTTTGCAGAATTTCTGCACTTCCAGTTATAAATTCTGGGCTTTGAGAAACTCAGAAATCCAAATTAAATGCAAATCCAATAAAAATCACAAGATTTTTTGTAGGATTTCTGCACTTCCAGTTATAAATCCTTTGAGAAATTCAGAAATCCAAATTAAATGCAAAACAAATAAAAATCACAGGATTTTTTGCAGGATTTCTGCACTTCCAGTTATAAATTCTGGGCTTTGAGAAATCCAGAAATCCAAATTAAATCCAAACCAGATTTGGATGGAAATATTGGGGAAAAAAAATTCATTCCTGGATTTATCCCAAGGCCAGGTTGGAGCAAAGTGGGATAGTGGAAATGAGATCTTTAAGATATTTTCCAACCCAAAATATTCCAGGATTTTGTGATTTTACACCAAAAATTAAATTATTTTGTCCATTTCTTTATGAAGGACAAAAATTTATTCATGATTAGATGTAAAAAAAGGGAGAATTGCATTTCAAATTTACCTTATTTGCCTGAATCACATGGAAATCTTTGCCATAAACTTTCAGTCCTTGTTCAAAATTCCTGCATTCCTCTTCTGTCCAAACTGATAATTCTTCTATAGGAAAAGCAAAAAAAAAAAATAAAAAGAAATAAAGGAAAAAATTAATTAAAAAAGCCACTAAAATGATAGAAAATATCTGGGATGAGCTGGGTCCTTTTTCCATTGGAATCATCCCCAGAATTTTAATTTTTTTAGTATAAAAATGGGAATTTTCTTTGTGTGGACTCCTATAAACTCAACCTGATGTGGCCTCATTGATCCTTCAGGAAATAAAAGTTTAAAAGAGTTGGGAGAGCAAAATAATCTCATTTTTATCAAATAAATGTTGAAAATATTGAAAAAAATTCCTGACTTTCCTCAGTTTGTGGTTCCTGAGTGCAGCTCCCACAGCACCTTTAAATCAGGGTTTTTTAATTTATATTTTGGAAAATAAAAGGGTTTTTTTTTGCTTTTTTATTTAGAATTATTTCATTTTACATATCAAGGTTTTTAATGCTACACTTTGGAAAATCAAAGGTTTATTTGGTCCTTTATTGAGAATTATTTCCTCTTATATATCAGGGGTTTTAATGTTATTTTTGTAAAATCAAAGGTTGATTTGCTCCTTTATTGAGAATTATTTATTTTATGTATCAGGTGTTTTAATGTTATTTTTGTAAAATAAAAGGTTGATTTGTTTCTTTATTTAGAATTTCTTTATTTAGAATTATTTATTTTCTTTATTTGTTCCTTTATTTAGAATTATTTCATTTTATATACCAGGGTTTTTAATGTTATATTTTGTAAAATAAAAGGTTTATTTGCTCCTTTATTGAGAATTATTTATTTTATGTATCTGGTGTTTTAATGTTCTTTTTGTAAAATAAAAGGTTAAATTGTTTCTTCATTTAGGAATATTTTATTTTATGTAGCAGGGTTTATAATGTTATTTTTATAAAAGAAAAGATTTATTTGCTTCTTTATTGAGAATTCTTTTATTTTACATATCAGGGTTTTTAATGTCATATTTTGTAAAATCAAAGGTTTATTTGCTCCTTTATGTAGGATTATTTCATTTGATATATCAGGGTTTAAAATGTTATTTATGGAAAATTAAATGTTATTTATGGAAAATAAAATATTATTTATGGAAAATAAAAGGTTAATTTGCTCCTTTATTTAGAATTATTTTACTTTGTGTATCAGGGCTTTTAATGCCACACTTTGGGAAATAAAAGGTTCATTTTTTCCTTTATTTAGAATTATTTTACTTTATGTATCAGGGCTTTTAATGCCACATTTTGGGAAATAAAATATTCATTTTTCCCTTTATTTAGAATTATTTCATGTCTCACATTTGCTGCATTCACTCTGATGACTGACAGGTCCAGAAGAGCACAATGAAATACCTAAAAAATGCCCAGTTGAGCTGTTAAAACGTAATTTTCTATTTGAAGTTGCTGCTGAAGTCTCAGATATTTATAAAGTGAATTTCCACATCTGCCAATCCCATTCTCCCAGAGAACAATGACAGATTCACTGAGGCTGCATTTAAATGAAGTTGAACTCGACCTTCTGACAGCAAATCTCAATGTCTGGCTGTGAAATCAACCCAAAATTTAAGAATAAAATCTCCTTTTTCAGGGCGTTCTCACCTCTGGCTGCTTTGACATTAAATCTCAGCCTTCGCAGGGATTCCTCAGGATCAAAATTGCACTTCACCAGTTCATACAAAGCCTGCGGAGAGGAAAATCCACATTTTTACCACTCCAAAATTCTGATGGGCCCCAGCAGCGCGCTCAGAAAATCACTATCGGTGATAAAAATAAATCTAAATAAAGATCAGATTAAAAATAAACCCTTGGAATGAACCAGGTGTAATTTGAGATGTATTTGCTGTGATTCAATTTCAAAGAAAATACTCAAGCAACTTTTTTATCCATTACATACATTTGTAAAATTGATGGAGGGTTTTTTTTTTAAAATTTTCATCTGTTTTTTAAATTTATGTGTTGGGGTTTTTTGGGTATGAAGAAAAAATTATGGGTGTAGTCATAGAGAATTTTATAATTGAAAAACTCTGTAGCTGAGAGATTGAATTCATATAGATTTATATACAATATATAAAATATAAAATATATAATATATAATATATAACATAATATAATATAAAATATATAAATAATACAATATAATATAATACAATATAATATAATATAATATGATAGTAAATAGATAACATTATATAATATGTAATGTATAATATATACTATGTAATGTATAATATATAATATATAACATATAATATATAATATATCATATATAATATGTAATATATCATATATAATATGTAATATATAATATATAATATATAACATATAATATATAATATATAATATATAACATATACTATATCATATATCATATATCATATATCATATATAATATATAATATATAATATATAATATATAATATATAATATATAATATATAAAATAAAACCTGATTTCATTTATTTCCTATTCTAGATTTATTTTATATAAAGCAACATTAACAGTTTAATTCACTGAGAGGTAAAAAAAAAATAAAATTAACAGTTTAATATTCACTGAGAGATAAAAAACTCTCAAATTTTTATTTTCGCAAGGAACAATAAAACTTCCAAACCGAATTTTACCTCTTGGGAGTAAAATAAAATAAAAAATATGATGAATTCTAGAAAATAAATTCAATATTGTGGTTATTTTTCTATACCTGCTCGTTGTCTTTAATATGTGACCCTTCAGGAATTGCATCCAGGCCTTTCTCCTCCCCTGTGCGTCTCGAGGCCTCCTTGAGGAATTCTATCACTTTATCCTCGGGTAAAAAATCAGGATTCCACAGCAGCTGGTCATCATTTTCATACACTGGATAAATCCCAGGCAAAACACAAGAAAATATATAATAATTATAATAAAATAAAATAATTCTAAAGGTATTTATTGTCTGCATTGGAGCACCGTTAATTAAACACACAGGTGAAACCTCGTGGATGGAGAAATCCAAATTATTTGGATTTTGGACTTGGATTTTGGACTTTGTCTTCAAATCCCTGGCATGACTTGAGTTCTGGATTATAGAATTCATCCAGAATTTTTATCTCCACCTTTTCCAGAGCTTTCACAGGAGTTTGAGAACAAGGAAGCCACAATAAACTGAAATTAATGGAGAAATGTGAGCCAAGTGAAATATTCCCCCAGTTTTATTTTGGAAGAGCCAAGCTTTGGATTGTAGTAATAATAAAAAATAAAATAAAGTGAAATTTTGGCTATTAAAGGAGCAAAATATCCATCCAGAACTTTTTTGTGGACTTCAACAACCTGAGAAAAGGCAGCAAGGAAAGAATTTGAACATTGATTTCAAGAGGAATTTTTGGCAAAGCAGGAAGGGAGATACAGGGAGAGCTCAGGGGGTTAAAAGATCAATCTCTACTTGGAAAAAGTATTTTATCATGGCAATAAATACAAATAAAACCCCCAAAGTGGTAAAGAAAATGATGAAATGTCTTGCAAATAAAACAGGACACGCTTTGGGAACAGCTGCCAGGAGTTTTCTGGGAGGTTTTTTTTGTTCCAAAGGGGATGTTCANCAAGAAAAAAAAAAAGAGTTTTAGGAACCCTCAGAGAATCCTGGGATGGTTTGGGTGTGAAAAGACCTTAAAAATCATCCAATTCCATGGATTGCAGTGGGAGGAGGGAGTTCTGCTGGCCCAGGTTGCTCCAAGCCCTGTCCAGGCAATTCCAGGGGAATCCAAAACCTCTCTGGGCAATGAGATAATGGAGCATCAATTTGGGTTCTAGAAAAGCTCCAGGTCTTGTGGTGGTTATTTAAAAATTAAATTATACAAAACTACCCAAAAAATCCATTCTCATTGACCTGCAGTGGGAGCAAATTCTCAGGACTGAGCTGAATAAACAGGAAAAAATTCCTTTTTTTTCTGCTCCCAGCTGGATCTGCCTTTCCTGACAACATCCAACCAAAGCCTCTGCTTGGGATGAGGGGAAAAAAATTCTGGGGGAAAAAAAAAACCCCACATAAATCCACAAAAGCAGAAATTTTTATTCCTGATTGAAGAGATACAAAATGTAAAAACCAAAGCTGCTGGTGGTATTTTTCCCTTTTTAGTGTGATAATCCAATTTTTCCATGAGCTGTTTTTTATTTTACATAAAAGAAGTTTATTAGTGGAGAGGTTGCAGTTTGTGTGTGGATCACTAAATCACAATCCAAGGGGTTCAAAAAGCACCAGGCCAAGAATAAAATCTTTTTTTTTNTTTTTTTTTTTTTTTTTTTTCCTTTTCCCCCAGCTCTGCTGAAGCACAGGAGGAGCACTAATTTGATGATGGTGGTTCTAATTGTCACTTATTTATTAAAACACATGAAATCAATAAAATCTTTTTTTCTCCTAATTGGATCTTAATCCCAAACTGGCAATAAATGGTCAAATCTCACCTTTTTCATTCTCTTTGTATTTGCAGGTGCCAGCTGGAATTTCAGCTTGGAACATGGAGCCCACCATGATTTCCTGATGGGAAAGAAAAAGAAGAAATGAAGCAACCCTGAGATTTATTTATTTTTATTAGCGGGAGTGTGTTTACCAATAAAAACACATCTTTTTTTCCTCTTTTCTTAAAATTTTCATTTTTTTAAAACCTAAAAATGCAATGAGCAGGTTTAAAATTTAAAATAAGTGTATGGAAATGGATTTTTTTGACTGTTTGGGGAGGATTTAAAGACTTCTCATTACCATTTATGAGAAAAAAAACCAAAAAAACTGCAGAAGATTTAGGTGCTCCACAAAGCTCAGAGTTAACCTAATAACAGATGAATTAATTATTCATGAATATTTACCTTTTTCCAATCTTCTGAGGGGATATAATCTTCATCTTCTTCAGATTCCTCCTCTATTTCACTATCTGGAAGGAATTTTGCAGACATTTAAGGGCAGGAGAGCAGCTCTGGCAGAGCTCCAGCCCTCCCTCCCTCCTTATCTCACCCCCAGCAGGGCCAGGGACACTTTTGGGGACAAGATTCATGATAAGATTAAAAAAAACAAAATATGACCCACCCACATTTGGACTAAGATCCAAACCAAGAAATTAAGATAGAAATAAACAAACACTGTCCTGAAATTTTGTTATTAAATTCAAATTTCTTTTCTCTCTCAGCTCTGAATGATCCCTGAGTTTATTCTAAATTTTTTGGGATTATTTTTGTGGGTTTTAAGTCTTTTTTAATCAGTTCCTGGTTTATTTGCTGTTGGTTTTTCTTTAGGGAATTTCAGACAGATATCAGCAGAAGGTGGGTGTGTGAATAATAAAAAAATAAATTTAAAATAAATAAAAATTAAATAACAAATCTGGGAGTGTGTCTTCCTGGGATGCACAGCTTGGAGAGGCCAAGCAGCACTTCCAGGAGATTATTTGGGATCAGAATTGGAATGTAAAGCTCTTTATGCCTTTCACAAGGTGCTGGTTTCTCTACAGGATGGGATTAAAATGATTTATAAAAATATTTATAAAATTAATATATTAAATGACCTTTTCTATACAAATGAAAGCTCTGAAAACCCCCAAACTTAATGCAAATACACTTGAATTAAGTTAATTCTCTGCTTAAAAATAGGAATTTATTGAAGATGTTTGCAATCCTCTGCACAGCTACACACTTGGTAGTTGTTAATTTAAATTTAAAGTTTCCTTGGCAATTTTGGACTTTTTCCATTTAAATTTAAAGGTTCCTTGGCAATTTTGGGACTTGGTCCATTTAAATTTAAAGGTTCCTTGGCAATTTTGGACTTTGTCCATTTAAGTTTAAAGATTCCTTGGCAATATTGGACTTTTTCCATTTAAATTTAAAGTTTCCTTGGTAATATTGGACTTTTTCCATTTAAATTTAAAGGTTCCTTGGCAATTTTGGACTCGATCCATTTAAATTTAAAGGTTCCTTGGCAATTTTGGACTTGGTCCATTTAAATTTAAAGTTTCCTTGGCAATTTTGGATTTAAATAAACTACAAATTAAAACCTGCATTTCTACAAAGTCATAACTCATGATTATCAAGTGTAAGGTATCATGAGGAACCTTTTATTTATTCAGAGAACAGAAGGAATTTTAAATTTGATTGAAGAAAGATAAAATATCTGCTGTCCCAAGCAGCCCAAAAGGGGAGATTCCAGGGAAATCAGAGTTCAAATGGATGGAAAATCAATTTGTAAACAAAATAAGAATGAAAATGATCAGTTCAATGCTGGCAACAAAATCAAAAGTGAAATTCTTGAAGCAAATTTTCTTATTTTTGACACCCTCTCCCCATTATTTCAAGGTTAAGAATTTTTTGCCTTTCCCAGATTTTATTGCTTTTCTGTTTTTAAGGAAATCTGTGTTTTATTTGTAGGAGATTTCAGTTGGTTTTTCCCTTCAGGTGGACTCTGGATGAGCACAGAGCCCAGGCTTTGGCAAACAACAAAATAACATTTGGCAAAATATTTTGGCAATTAATTTCAACCTGCAAAACTTCAAATTTTCAATTTCCCCTCTAGATTCCATCCTTCCTTATAAAATCAAGAGATTATTGCACAGAATCAGCAGAGCAGCTTCAACCTTCAGCCAAAACCAAGAGTTTTCTTGTTTTGTTTTGTTTTATTTTAGTGCAATTCTCACCACCAGCAGCACCACAAAGAGCAAAACTCAATATTTTTAAAGAACAACATGAATTTTGGGCAGAGAAAGCTGGATTAAACTGGAGCTGAGTTTCCCAGAGCTGGGATTTTTTGTGCTGAACATTAAACTGGACTCACTGGTATCGAAATATTTACAGCGCCGGGGGCGAATCATCTCCTGGGGGTCTTGGGAAGCCACAGACGGGGCTGGCTCGTCGTTGGAGGATTGAGTTTCATCTTCCTGCCCTGAGGAATCTTTGATGGTTTCCTCCTGCCACAAAATCAAATCAAAGAGGGGAGAAAAAAAAAATAAATCAGCAGCAGCTCAGTTGTCCCTGATAAATGTGATTTTTGGCAATGGTTTTGGGTTATCAGTAGGTGGAGCCTCAAAATTTTTTTTTTATTTGTGGTTTGTCTAGGCTGAGCCACCAAAAATGGGATTTTTTAGTGTGTGAATATATTTTGAGGTTGTTTTTTAAGTAGATAAAACTTAAAATATTTGCTTTTATTTAATCCTTGTGGTTTTTATTGAATTTCATTTTACTTGAAATATTATTTTGGTCTTTAAAAACCTTTCTTAGGTATTTTTAATAATACCTTTCTTAGGTGTTTTTAATAATACCTAAAGGTATTATTAAATAATTATTTAAGGGTATTATTTAATAATACCTAAGGGGAGGGATTTAGATGGAGATGGTGCCTTCCATAAAAATCCACTGAACAGCAGGGTTGGCTCAGCACATTGAATAAAGATCAAAAATTAGAATAAATTCCTTTATTAGAATAAATTCTTTTATTAGTAACATTTTAACATGGGAACATATTCTGAGGTTGTTTTTAGGTGGATCAATAGAACAGCCAGAATGTAACAAATCAGAAATAGGAACCCAAATGAAATCTTTATCTTTGTTTTTTTTTAATCCTCGTGTTTTTTACTGAATTTCATTTCACTTGAAATATTAGTTCGGTTTTTAAAGCCCTTTCTTGGGAATTTTCAATAATAAGGGGAGGGATTTAGATGGAAATGGTACCTTCCATAAAAATCCATATGAATTGAACAGAACAGCAGGGTTGTCTCAGTACATTGAATCAAAACTAAATTTGAATAAATTCCTTTATTTGTAGACAAACCACCACAACTACAGGAATTACTACAAGCAGAGAAGACAAAAATTAGAAATTTTTTTAAAAAATCCATTTTTGACATTTCCAAGGTTGCTGTTTGTCCATTTTGTGCATCAGGCTCAGCACTCAGGGCTGTGCACCTCCAGCAGCCACCAGAGCATTGTTACATGTGCAGCTTAAAGCAGATTAAAAATAGAAACCAGCTCAATGGGCTCAGCAGAGATGGAGCAGGGAAAGCTTCAATGATTCCTACAATTATTCCACCCCCACAGCTGCCTGCAGCACCTCAGAGCTCAGAGGTCTAAAATCCAACTGGGATGGGACTGGGGAGGGCTGATCCCAGTGCTGAACTGGGATGGACTGGGGAATGCCTGATCCCAGTGCTGAACTGGGATGGACTGGGGAATGCCTGATCCCAGTGCTGAACTGGGATGGGACTGGGATGGGATTGGGGAGGCCCGATCCCAGTGCTAGGATGGGATGGGCTGAACTGGGATAGGATTGGGAATGCCTGATGCCAGTGCTGAACTGGGATGGACTGGGAAGAGTCTGATCCCACTGCAGGGCTGGGATGGGCTGAACTGGGATGGACTGGGAAGAGTCTGATCCCACTGCAGGGCTGGGATGGGCTGAATTGGGATGGGACTGGGAATGCCTGATCCCAGTGCAGGGCTGGGATGGGCTGAACTGGGATAGGATTGGGAATGCCTGATCCCAGTGCTGAACTGGGATGGGACTAGGATGGACTGGGATCAGGCCCTCCCTAGTCCATCCCAGTCCCATCCCAGCTGGATTTTAGACCAGTGCAGGGCTGGGATGGGACTGGGGAGGGCCTGACCCCAGTGCTGAACTGGGATGGGCCTGGGGAGAGTCTGATCCCAGTGCTGAACTGGGATGGGCTGAACTGGGATGGGATTGGGGAGGCCTGATCCCAGTGCTGGGCTGGGCTGAACTGGTGTGAACTGGGCCAGTCCTGCCGAGGGGCAGGAAGGTGCCAGCTCTGCCCTGTCCCTGTGGAGGGTGGCCCTGCAGGGGACACAGGGACAGCACAGGACCTTCACTCAGCTGCTGCAGAGCCCTGAGGACAGGGCTGGAACATTACAGGATGGAATTTGTGTTAGGAGGGGATTAAGAAGTGACACAGAAGGAAGTGACACTTCAGGAGCAGCACCAAGCCCAACAAAATGAACATTTGGGCCAGGATTAATTTGATCCTGCACAGGATTACTGAGGTTGGAAAAGGTCTCCAGGCTCATCCAGGGACCCATCCCCACCTTGTCACCTCCAGTGTCACATCCAGGGGCTCCTTGGACACCTCCAGGAGACTCCAGCCCCTTCCATGAGGGAATTTTCCTGCAAGAATTTTCTCTGAAACAATTCTCCCTGCACCCTTCACATTACATAAATTTCTCCACCTTTCCTGCTCCAATCTAACTCTGGATCTTCCTTTTGAACTGTTCAACCCCCACAAAGAACAATCTCCTCCAGCATCTGTCAAGGCAGCCTGTAAACCCCAGGAGCTTCATTTCCTGACTCAGACTCCTCATCCCTCTGTGCCATTCCAGGGATTCTAAAACAGGTGAAGGTACCAAAAACTCAGAATGGATCTTTTTTTAAAGCCACATTAGGAAATGAAACATCCTCAGCTTTTGTGGCACTGAGAATTCCAAGGGGTTTGGATCTTAGTGGAATTCAGGATGCAGCAGTTGTGCCCACGACAGGATTCTACATTCCAAATAGAAAAACCTCTTCTTTAAAATCAGAAAATTATTTGAAAAGAACACAAAAAAGGAGTTGGAAGGTTCTAAGCTCAAACAGAAACATTTTGCAAAGATACTTGAAGCATTAGGTTCAGTTAATTCAAGTCCAACCAGGCTGGAAAAATACCATTTCAAAGGCTCAGGCTGGAAAACTTGCAGGATTTCCAAGCCCCAGAGCCACATTTAATCCAACTCCACACTTGTGCAGCTTCAATAATCAGCTTTTCTACTCAAGAGTAAGAAGTTGGTGCCTGCAGGCATTTAAAATGTCACTGCTGAAGGTCTGAAGGCCAATTCCCCTCCTTTACACGATGCTGCATCTCTGGATCTTCAATTGCCTCAGTTTGGGATGAGAGAGGAGCAATTAAGAGAAATGCAGATGGGTAATTAAGAACAAACCTTATTAGCAAAGCAAGGTTTGGAATTAACTCTTTTATAAATTAGCTGTGCCATGACCTGGGACACTGAGCAGTGCAGGTATGCAAATAATTAATTTACATATGCAAATGAGCACCTAATTACCTTGTTCTCCCCACTGCAGCCACTGTTATCATCGTTATCAACATCATCATCCTCCTCTCCTTCCTCCTCCTCCTCTTCTTCTTCTTCCTCTTCCTCCTCCTCCTGCAGGGGCACGGTGCCATCGTAGCCATAGCGGCTCAGCAGCTCCTGGATGGGCATGTCGCTCTCCTGGGGAAAAATCAGACAAAAAATGGGATTTAACACAGGTAATTCCACTGGGATCATCACAGAGATCACCTTGGCACCACCAAGGATGGTCAGTCCAAAAGGCAGAACTGAGAAGTTTGGATTCCTGAGAAAAATGAGTGGGGTTTTTGTGCTGGATAATTTATTTACGGCAGATCTTCCACACCAACAGGATCTCCTGGATGGGCAAGTTGCTTTTCTGGGGAAAATCCAGACAAAAACTGGGATTTGACAGAGGTAATTCTGCTGGAATTATCACAGAGATCAAACCACAGGGATCACAGGCACCACCAAGAATTGTCATTCCAAAAGGGATGGGTTGGCAAAATTGGGAAGTTTGGACTCCTGAGAAAAATGTGTGGGGTTTTTGTGCTAGATAATTTATTTCCTAATCCTTGATTTATTTCTAGCAGATCTCCTACCCCAACAGGATCTCCTGGATGGGCATGTTGCTCTCCTGGGCCAAACCTCAACAAAAATTGGGAATTAACTGGGATAATTTCACAGGAATTGTCACAGAAATCAAACCACAGGGATCATGGGCACCATCAAGAATGGTCATTCCAAAACGGATGGACTGAACTTTGGGCTCTGAGGAAAATGTGGGATCATTTATTTCTCAATCCTTGATTTATTTACAGCAGATCTTCCACCCCAACAGGATCTCCTGGATGGGCATGTCGCTCTCCTGGGGAAAATCCAAACAAAAAATGGGATTTGACAGAGGTAATTCTGCTGGAATTAGCACAGAGATCACCTTGGCACCACCAAGGATGGTCAGTCCAAAAGGCAGAACTGAGAAGTTTGGATTCCTGAGAAAAATGTGTGCGGTTTTTGTGCTGGATAATTTATTTACGGCAGATCTTCCACACCAACAGGATCTCCTGGATGGGCAAGTTGCTTTTCTGGGACAAAATCCAGACAAAAAATGGGATTTAACAGAGGTAATTCTGCTGGAATTATCACAGAGATCAAACCACAGGGATCACAGGCACCACCAAGAATTGTCATTCCAAAAGGGATGGGTTGGCAAAATTGGGAAGTTTGGACTCCTGAGAAAAATGTGTGGGGTTTTTGTGCTAGATAATTTATTTCCTAATCCTTGATTTATTTCTAGCAGATCTCCTACCCCAACAGGATCTCCTGGATGGGCATGTTGCTCTCCTGGGCCAAACCTCAACAAAAATTGGGAATTAACTGGGATAATTTCACAGGAATTGTCACAGAAATCAAACCACAGGGATCATGGGCACCATCAAGAATGGTCATTCCAAAACGGATGGACTGAACTTTGGGCTCTGAGGAAAATGTGGGATCATTTATTTCTCAATCCTTGATTTATTTACAGCAGATCTTCCACCCCAACAGGATCTCCTGGATGGGCATGTCGCTCTCCTGGGGAAAATCCAAACAAAAAATGGGATTTGACAGAGGTAATTCTGCTGGAATTAGCACAGAGATCACCTTGGCACCACCAAGGATGGTCAGTCCAAAAGGCAGAACTGAGAAGTTTGGATTCCTGAGAAAAATGAGTGGGGTTTTTGTGCTGGATAATTTATTTACGGCAGATCTTCCACCCCAACAGGATCTCCTGGATGGGCAAGTTGCTTTTCTGGGACAAAATCCAGACAAAAAATGGGATTTGACAGAGGTAATTCTGCTGGAATTATCACAGAGATCAAACCACAGGGATCACAGGCACCTACACCAAGAATTGTCATTCCAAAAGGGATGGGTTGGCAGAATTGGGAACTTTGGACTCCTGAGAAAAATGTGGGATCATTTATTTCTCAATCCTTGATTTATTTCCAGCAGATCTCCTACCCCAACAGGATCTCCTGGATGGGCATGTCACTCTTCTGGGACAAAATCCAGATAAAAACTGGGAATTAAGAAAGGAAATTCCACTGGAATTATCACAGAGATCAAACCACAGGGATCACAGGCACCTACACCAAGAATTGTCAGTCCAAAAGGGATGAATTGGCAAAATTAGGAAGTTTGGACTCCTGAGAAAAATGTGGGATTGTTTATTTCCCAATCCTTGATTTATTTCCAGCAGATCTTCCACCCCAACAGGATCTCCAAAGGGCAATAAAACTCATTAAAAGGGTTTGGTTTTATCAAACATCTTCAGTAGCCACAAATTCCTTACTGGAATGTTTATTAGTAATAGATATTTCCATATTTTAATATTATATATATATATACACTTATTAAAGTATATATAAAATATAATATTTATACTTATAATATATATACTTATAATATATGTATTATATATATACTTATTGGCAATATATATTTATAATATAAAATTTAATATAATATATTAAATTTTGTATCTACAATATACTTATATATATATATAAGTATATTGTAAATACATGGAATTCCATCTTTTAGGGGAAGTTGTTCTCCAGTTTAAATTCCCCAATTCTGGAATTTAAAAATCCCACCCCAAATTCTCCTCTCAGTGTCTTTGTATTTCTCCTTTTTCTGACAGTTTGGGTGGGGTGAGGGATCCTTGATATAAAAACAGCAGGAATTTTTATTTCCCATTTATTTTTAAGCTGCTTGGCTCCAAATCCATCCCCCAGCTGGAAGCAAATCTGCTAAAACCTTAAAAAAAATTTATTTAAAAAAATCATTAAAAAGCTGGTCCACTCTGAGGAGAGATTTCAATTTAGATTATCAATTCTCAAATTAATTCGAGCACAACAAAGCCTCCCAAACTCTTCTATTTATTAATAAAAATCACTAATAAATACTTTAAATAAAAATTTATTAATAAAAATTGCTGGCTCTGCTAATTAATTCCTTTATTCCTTTCAATCCTCATTGTCCAGCCTTCAGGACAATCATCTCTCACAGAAATTTTCAGGGATCATTTCAAAATTCTCTGTCAAAACATCAAATCCTTTATTTAATATCTGGATTATTATCTGGATTTGTCTCTGTTTGCTCTAAATATTTTTTTTCTCAGTATTTAATGGACATGTTGGCTGATAATCAGATATTTTTAGTTCTTGGCTGCCCTTACACTTCCTATCCTGAGGGCCTGCCCTGATGTAATTTCTGGAAAAATCCCAATAATCCCAATGACAAAAGTGGAGTTGGTTGTGCTGGGTGAAAACAACAGGGGCAGGGCTGAGCTGCACTTATTAACTGGGGATTTTTTAAAATTTTATTTTTATTTTATTTTATTTGGTTTAATTTTATTTCGTTTCCATTTTATTTTATTCCATTTTTTAATTTCATTTTTTATTTAATTTAATTTTATTTTTATTTTGGTTTTTATTTCATTTTTTATTTTTATTTCATTCTATCTCATTTCACTTAATTTCTTTTCAATTTTTATTTTACTTAATTTTATTTTTATTTTTTAATTTAATTTGATTTCATTTTTATTTCATTTTATCCTATTTCATGTCACTTTATTTCATTTCCCTTTAATTTTATTTTTATTTTATTCTATTTCATTTCACTTCATTTCACTTCATTTAATTTTAATTTTAATTTTTATTTTATTTCATTTCATTTTTATTTAATTTAATTTTATTTTTATTTCGTTTTATCCTATTTCATGTCACTTTATTTCATTCCCCTTTAATTTTATTTTATTCTATTTCATTTTAATTTAATTTTATTTTATTCTATTTCATTTCACCTAATTTATTTTTATTTTATTTCATTTTATTTTTATTTTTTATTTCATTTCATTATATTTTATTTTTATTTTATTTTATCCTATTTCATTTCACTTTATTTCATTTCATTTTATTTTTATTTCATTTTATTTTATTTCATTTAGTTTTATTACATTTAATTTTATTTCATTTCATCTTAATTTTAATTTTATTTTTATTTCAGTTAATTCTATTTCATTTCACTTTATTTCATTCCATTTTATTTCAAAATAATTTTCATTTTAAAACAATTTTACCACTTTTTCCTCCTCTGTTCTTTGGCCAAGCTCTACACCCAGCAATGCAAACAACACAGAATTAAATGTTGATTTTATGGGGAATTAATATTTCACTGCACAGACAACATGAAAGGCCTTAATTCAACCTGGCAGTGGAGGCAGCAGAAAAATCACATTGGAATTAAATATTCCTTTCCAAAATACCCTGTCTTTAAGCACTTCCATCCAATTTATGGACCATCTCTTTTCCCCAAGTTTTGGTAAATTCATTCAGCCCTTTCCCCCCTCTCTTTATTATTTATTTTTTAATGGGTTTAGGGTGATTTTTTCAAAAAAGTTCCACACAGAAAGGATAAAACCCTGCACGTTTTATGGGATTCATTTAGGGATTCCTTCAGGCTCAGGAGCAGTTGGAATATGATATTTTCATTTATATTACTCCTAAAATGCAAATCCTAAAGCAGCTAACCAAGCACATTATTAATATTGATGTACCATTGATTCTCTCCAATTTTTGGTAAATTTATTATTTATTTTTTAAGGAGTTTAGGACAATTTTTTCCAAAAACTTCCACACGGAAACGATAAAACTCTGAATGTTTTGTGGGGTTAATTTGGGGATTCCTTCAGGCTCAGGTGCAGCTGGAATATACAAGTTTATCTAGATGATATTTTCATTTCTATTACTCCTAAAATGCAAATCCTAAAAGCATCTAACCAACCACATTATTAATATTTATGTACCATTTATTTTCACCAAATTTTGGTAAATTTATTTAGCCCTTTCCACCTCTTTATTATTGATTTATTAATGGGTTTAGGACAATTTTTTCCAAACAATTCCACGCAGAAGGGATAAAACCCTGAATGTTTTCTGGAATTAATTTGGGGATTCCTTCAGGCTCGGGTGCAGCTGGAATACACCAGTTTAGCCAGATGATATTTTCATTTATATCACTCCTAAAATGCAAATCCAAGAACATTATTAATATTTATGTACCATTTCTTTCCCCCAATTTCTGGTAAATTTATTATTTATTTTTAATGGCTTTAGGACGATTTTTTCCATAAAATCCCACCAATAAAGGATAAAACCTTGCACGTTTTCTGGAATTAATCTGGGGATTCCTTCAGCCTCAGGTGCAGCTGGAATACACAAGTTTATCTAGATGATATTTTCATTTATATTACTCCTAAAATGCAGCTAATCAAACACATTATTAATATTGATGTACCATTTATTTTCACCAATTTTTGGTAAATTTATTATTTATTTTTTAATGGGTTTAGGACGATTTTTTCCAAAAAATTCCACTCACATGGGATAAAAGCCTGAATGTTTCCTGGAATTAATTTGGGAATTCCTTCAGGCCACCCCCTTACCCTGTTAAGATCCTCGATTTCAGATCTGAAGTTGGTTTCTCCCTCCATCATCTCCTCCTCCTCTAAAGTCCTCTCGTCATCGAAGTCGTGCACCAACATATCAGCTGATGGGTCAAACTCATGGTCGTCAGATGCTGCTGAACCTCCTGGTGAAAAACATCCCCAAAAATCAGGTTTTAATTCTATTTTTAGTTCTATCACAGCCTCACTGAGTTTTTATAATTTTTTTTTTTTTTTAGGTGATGCGCGAGGTGGAATTGAGAGGGAAAAATTCAAATTATTGTCACCTGGGTCTTTTATCTTTGATAAATTATCATTTATCATTTATCAAATCAGGGGGATTTGAGATCCTGGCAGGGAGGATCAGATCCCTCTTTCTGCATATTATGTTTGCAAAATTCAATTTGTGATTGTTTTACTTTGAAATAATCTTAAATCTGCCTCAATCGAGCTCTACACAAAGTAAAAATCTCAACAAATAAAAACTCAGCAATTAAAAACTCAGCAATTAAAACACTCAGCAAATAAAAAACTCAGCAAATAAAAAACTCCTTTATTTTCAGGCACCTTCCTCATTTACAGCAGCAAAAATTAAAAATAAAAAAAAGCCTTTTCCAAACTGTACATTGACTATTTTTTTTTCCCAGTTATGCAGGTTTTATTTTGAAGTTTTTTATTTTTTCCTCAATTCTTTGGTTCCATTTGGTGACAATGACAAAGCAAAGAATGGAGAAATGGTTTGGCAGATGTCACTCAGTAATTTCTGATTTTTAATCCCAATTCTGCCCATCTTTTCCCCCTTTTCTCCTGATTTTTAATCTCAACCTTGCTCATCTTCTCCCCCTTTTCTCCTGATTTTTGGTTCCAACTCTGTTCATCTTTTTCCTGATTTTTAATTCCAATCCTGTTCATATTTTCTCCTTTTCTCCTGATTTTTAATCCCAACCCTGCTCATATTCTCCCCCTTTTCTCCTGATTTTTAATTCCAGCCCTGCTCTTATTTTCCCCTTTTCTCCTGATTTTTAATCCAAATCCTGTTCATATTTTCCCCTTTTCTCCTGATTTTTAGTTCCAACTCCGTTCATCTTTTCCCCCTTTTTCCTGATATTTAATCCCAATCCTGCTCATATTTTTCTCCTGATTTTTAATCTCAACCCTGCTCACATTTTCTCTTTTCTCCTGATTTTTAATTCAAGCCCTGCTCACCTTTTCCCCCTGTTTCCTGATTTTTAATCCTAATCCTGTTCATATTTTCCCCTTTTCTCCTGATTTTTAGTTCCAACTCCGTTCATCTTTTTCCCCTTTTCTCCTGATTTTTAGTTCCAACTCCGTTCATCTTTTTCCCCTTTTCTCCTGATTTTTAGTTCCAACTCCGTTCATCTTTTTCCCCTTTTCTCCTGATTTTTAGTTCCAACTCCGTTCATCTTTTTCCCCTTTTCTCCTGATTTTCAATCCCAACTCTGCTCATATTTTTCCCCTTTTCTCCTGATTTTTAATCCTAACTCTGCTTATCTTTTCCCCCCTTTTCTCCTGATTTTTAATCTCAGTCCTGCTCATCTTTTCCCCATTTTTCCTGATTTTTAATCCAAATTCTATTCATATTTTTTCCCTTTTCTCCTGATTTTTAACCCCAACTCTGCTCACATTTTCTCCTTTTTTTTACTGATTTTTAATCTCAACCCTCCTCATATTTTTCCCCCTTTTTTTTCCCTGAACAATTGAAATTCCATTTTCCACACCTTGTCCCCACACTGAGGCTGTGACAGAGAAAAGTGACTCTAAAGTTTAATTATGAAACAATTAATTATTTCTCTGAAAGAAATAAAACCTCAAGAGGCAACAATGAACCAGCTGAAGGAACTCCTGGAAAGTTTTTTCACTCATAAGATGCCAAAAAAACTTTAAAAATTATTAAAAATATTTACCTGGGCTTGAAGACTCAACAGAAGGCTGAAAAAAAATAAAAAAAGAAATTATTTTTGCTATATTGAACCTGTATAAATCAAATTATTCAGGTGATATAGAACAACTCATTGCAGAAAAATATATTTATAAATAATAATTTATATTTATAAATAATATTTATTTTTATAAATAATGCAGCAAGGTAAAAAATATTTAACTTTAGCTGTGATGTAACTCCAGGTATATAAAATTCTTATATATATAAATCCTCTTTTATAAAAATCTCCATATATAAAATAGATATATATATAAATCCCCATATATAAAATATATATAAAAATCCCCATATATAAAATATATATATAAATCCCCATTTATAAAATATATATATAAAAATCCCCATATATAAAATATATATATAAATCCCCATATATAAAAAAATATAAAAATCCCCATATATAAAATATATATATAAATCCCCCATATATAAATACATAAAAATCCCCATATATAAAATAGATATATAAAATCCCCATATATAAAATATATATATAAAAATCCCCATATGAAAAAAAATATAAATCCCCATATAAAAAATATATATATAAAAATCCCCATATATAAAATAAATATATAAAATCCCCATATATAAAATAAATATATAAAAATCCTCATATATAATATATATATATAAAAATCTCCATATATAAAATATATATATAAAAATCCTCATATATCAAATATATATATAAATCCCCATATATAATATATATATTAAAAAATCTCCATATATAAAATATATATATAAAAATCCCCATATATAAAATATACATATAAAAATCCTCATATATAAATTATATATATAAAAATCTCCATATATAAAATATACATATAAAAATCCTCATATATAAATTATATATATAAAAATCCCCATATATAAAATATATATATATAAATCCCCATACATAAATTATATATATAAAAATCCCCATCTATAAAATATATATATAAAAATCCCCATATATATAATATATATATATAAATCCCCATATATAAATTATATATATAAAAATCCCCATATATAAAATATATATATATAAATCCCCCATATATAAAATATATATATAAAAATCTCCATATATAATATATATATATATAAAAATCTCCCATATATAAAATAAATATATAAAAATCCCCATCTATAAAATATATATATAAAAATCCCCATCTATAAAATATATATATAAATCTGGATATCCCAGATTCCACTCCCAGTTTAAGGGGAATTATTCTTCCATTTGAGCACAAATTCTCCTCCAATTCAGGGACACATTTTTGAAATAAATCCCAAATCATAACAAAAATTCCTTACAGAATAAAAGAAAAAAAAAATCAATTTAATCTTAATCTCCAACCCAAATATGAGGAAAAAAACCCAAAAAACACAATTTTTGATATAAATAAAATTATATTTCCTCAATAAGTCACACACCAAAGCTCCTGTTTGACCCAAAATTTGGTAACTTTATGTTTATCACCTCCACAAACAAATTTTTTTATAAAATCCTTATTTTATAATTTTTTATATTTTTTTTTCTTTTATAATTTTTTTATAAAATCCTTTCTTTAACCTCCTGGGGGAGGAAATTTGCATTTCAGCCATTCAAAGCTCATTTATTTGGATAATTCAGGCAAATGAATTTTCTTTTTTTCAGGCAGGGAGTGATGAAGTGTTTTATTTCCAAGGCAGGAAAAGCTGAATTTTCCCTGCGCTGCTCCTGTCACCTCCTGCAAACTCAAATCTTGTTTGGCACTGTGGATATTGTTGTATTAATTAANTGGATATTGTTGTTTTAATTAATATATAATGGTGTCCTCAAGGAAAAAAAATTGGGTTTTTTAAAGGATTTGCCTCCTTCTCAAATCAGCCTGGTGATGCAGCAAAGCAAAATATGAAATTGAAAAAAAATTCCTGTCTAATTTGAAGTTCTTTTATATTAAAAACTCTTCAAAGTGAGAAGAAAGAGAATTTCTTAGGGAATAATTTCATTTACACGTCTGCCTCCCTTTTGTGGGAGTGTCTAATGTAGAAATGAACTCAAAATGTGGAAAATAAAGAATATAAACACTGAATTTCTTGCCAATATCCCATTTTTCCCTGTGTCCCCTTATCCCAAATCCAGCTCTCCTGGATTCCCAAAAAAAAATCATATTAAGTGGGGAAACACCACAAACATTTTTTTTNTTTTTTTTTTTTTTTTTTTTTTTTTTTGCAGCTGGTTGCACAACAGCAGGGGAAGTTTTGTTAATCACTACACCCAAAAAAAGATATTTATTTGCAAAAGATTATCTTAACAAATTCCAGAGTCCAGCCTTACTGATGTGGAGCTGAATATCAGGATCAGCCAGCAAAGATTGATCTTTATTTGCTGTTTTGATTGTCTGATAAAGCTGGGTAATTAACAGAATTGCAATCATTAATTAAATTAATTCAATTAACAAAATCTTGATGAGTTTATTGCGGCAATCGTTGGTTGGAAAGCAAATAAATTCAATTTGCCAGGAATCAGCAAAGTGTCCAAAACACTTCCATGGGGATGTGGATTATGGGATGGACTCAATGATCTTAAAAAAATCTTTTCCAAATTTAATTCCATGATGAAAAAATTATTCCAGAAATGATTGTGCCCTTTCCAGGATTTAAAGGCCTGGAAAGGCCTGAGGAGAATTTATTCTATTTATATTATTTACGAGGGATAAAATTTATATTTATGTCATTTATGTTATTTATGAGGGATGAAATATTTTCTTTAGTAAACAATAAATTTTGCAAAGACCATCTTAGAACTCCTCTTAAATTAAAATTATTTAAGTTTTAGCTGTGATGTAACTCCAGGTATAAATCCCCCTTTCCACAACCCAGGGATATCCCAGATTCCACTGCCAGTAAATTCCAGTTTAAAAGAAAACTATTTCCCTGTTCTCCTTCAATTTAGGGACATATTTTTTTAAAGGAATCCCAAACCACAATGAAAATTCCTCATGGAATGAAGGAATAACCATTATTAAAAAACATTGGAATGTGTTATTGGGAGATTTTTACACAAATTAACACCCACTTTGCAAAAAATAATAATAAATAAATACTCTTTCCAAAAATGTTTCCTGCTTCCCTGGGTAATTTTTGAAGTAACAAAGGAGTTTTGAGAAGGTCTCAGCTGCTGGAAAGCAATTTATGGATTTATAAATCAATAGATTTTGTGGGAATCCATGGGGAATTCTGGCTGCTCTGTGCACCAAGGGGCTGATTTAGCTCCAGTCTGGGAATTTCTGGGAAAAGACCAGCTCTGCTCTTCAGTGGATCCTCATTTTCTGCTCAGACATTCCCAGGAAAAAGCACTTTTGGCCTCGAGGGCACTCGTGGGAACAAAGAATTGTCACCTATGAAAGGATAACAGGATCCACAGCAAGGGAAAGAAAAATATGAGAGAAAAAAAATGGGATCCTGACAATCCACACTGAAATTGTTCTGGAATTGCACCATCAGCAAAGGGAACAGTGAACAGTCCAGGGTGAGCTCAAAAATCACCCAGGAACTCCTAACTCACGGACAGTGAGGGAAAACTCCAGTGCCAAGGATTGCTGTGCATGGAAACACCCAGGAGCAGGTTTGGAACTCAGAGGAGACCCCAGAGCTGAGGGGTGAAGGGAAGAGAAAAAGGACAAACCAGCAGCACTGCAGGAATGCCATTGTTTTATTCCAGGGGGATTTTCAGGAATCTCAGCAAAGACAGGAGTTCCCAGGGTTGGGGACACTTGCAGCAACAACCAAACAGAAGATCACATTCAATAGATTTCAAATATGAAGGATATATGGGATATGGAATAGATAAGACAGATCCCATCCCAGAACATTCCCTGGATATGGAATAGAAGGGACAGATCCCATCCCATACATCCCCCAAATATGGAATAGATGGGACAGATCCCATCCCAGAACATTCCCAAAGGTTTGGATATGGAATAGATGGGACAGATCTTATTCAGTACATTCCCTGGAAATGGAATAGAAGGGACAGATCCCATCCCATACATTCCCCAAATATGGAATAGAAGGGACAGATCCCATCCCAGAACATTCCCAAGGGTTTGGATATGAAATAAATGGGACAGATCCCATCCCAGAACATTCCCAAGGGTTTGGATATGGAATAGATGGGACATATCCCATCCCATACATTCCCTGGATATGGAATAGATGGGACAGATCCCATCCCAGAACATTCCCAAGGGTTTGGATCTGGAATAGATGGGACAGATCCCACCCCAGAACATTCCCAAGGGTTTGGATCTGAAATAGATGGGACAGATCCTNTCCCATCCCAGAACATTCCCAAGGGTTTGGATATGGAATAGATGGGACAGATCCCACCCCATACATTCCCTGGATAAGGAATAGATGGGACAAATCCCACCCAATCCATTCTCCAGGTGTGGATCTGGAATAGATGGGACAGATCCCACCCCAGAACATTCCCAAGGGTTTGGATCTGAAATAGATGGGACAGATCCTATCCCAGAACACTCCCCAGGTTGGATATGGAACCATTCCCAAGGTGTGGATATGGAATAGATGGGACAGATCCCATCCCATCCATTCCCTGGATATGGAATTGATGGGACAGATCCTAGAGGTGAATGCAGTAGAAATGGGAACACCCACAGCATTCCCCTAAAACATCTCCCTGCACTTTGGGATCTTCTGATCCCATCCTTTGGGATGGAAATGAAACAATCCCAGTGAGCTGGCACTGGGACAGTTGATTTATTTAATTCCAGGCAATTCCCAGTGCTGCAGGCTGCCAGGAGATGTCAGGTCTCATTCCAGCACCTGGAATGGACTGGGATACTCCAAGTGGAATGAGCTTTCTCTCTTTCCCCTCCAGCAAAACCACCTGAGCAGAAGGGCCAGGACAAGGCACAGTTTCACTTCTACCCACAGAACTCTTTGCTGACACCTTTCACACCATTTAACACAACTGATGAATAATGGAACACCTCAAAATCTGCAGAATAATCTGCAGTGTCTACAAGACAAATACACATCCTGTCCAAATTGACTCAGCTGTCTTTAATAGCTCTTCAAGTGTTACATAAAACAGTTAAAAACCAGAATTAAATTCTGTTTGTATTGATAGCAACGTGCCTGACAAGCCCATCAATTTGTTCAGGTCGTGAACTCTGCAACAAGGAAAATCTCCCAAAGTTAATAAACTCTCCTGTGAGTTGGGCTTGGAGAAAAGAATTGGGAAAAATAAGAACTGGTAAAATAGGGAATAACATATTTAATTCCAGAGGGAATGTGTCTCTTTCCAGAAGAGGAAGGCTACAGTCCCAGCCTGCCCCTCTCTGTGTGTTGTGTTACAAATTAACTGGTGTTAAAATACATTAAAAAAAAAAATAAATCCCCATTTTTATCTTAGGGAGAAAACAGCAAAGCATTGAAGCAAGGAAAAAAAGAAAAAAAAAAAAAAGAAAAAAAAAAAAAAAAAAAAAAAAAAAANAAAAAACACACTTCTGGTCTTCTTTTCCAGTTCTAAATATGAATATTTGCACAGCCCAAACTGCAGTGACACCCCTCAAATGGAAGCTTTTACATCCATGGACTTTTACATGAGAAAATTCCCATCCTTCCAGAGGATGAGGATCAAATGCAATGTCTGAACTCACAGATCCCAAATGTGAACATCAAAATCTTGAAGTTTCTACCTCAGCAAAGCTGCCCTGCCTTGGCCAGTCCCTTCTGAGATTTCATTCCTGTATCAAGGGGATTTTTTTTTTCCCAGTTTGTTTTTTTTTCTTGGAAGTTTTCAAGACCAGGCTGGAGCCCTGAGAGCAGAGAAGGTCAGGGCAGAGACTTCCTGAGCTCCTCCCACCCCAAATCAGCCCACAATGAGGAGGTTTGAGGTTTTTCAGAGAGCTGTGTGTGCTCAGCCTGGAGAAGAGACCTTAAATCCCACCCCTGCCATGGCAGGGACACTTCCACTGTCCCAGGGTGCTCCAGCCTGGCCTTGGGCACTGCCAGGGCTCCAGGGGCAGCCACAGCAAAGCTGGGAATTCTATTCCAGGGCTTCCTCACCCTCCCAGCCAGGAATTCCTTCCCAATATCCACCTAAATCTACCCAATTCCAGCTCAAAGCCATTCCCTGTGTCCTGTCCCTCCATCCCTTGTCCCCACCCCTCCCCAGCTCTCCTGGAGCCCCTTCAGGCCCTGCCAGGGGCTCTGGGGTGTCTGGTGGGGACAGGGCAGGACAGAGAGGTGACAGTGACACCACTGATCCCCTTTGGATCCCTGCCCTGAAGGATTCAGGTCCATCCCAGGCTGAAATCGCCTCCCAGGGAGAGCTCAGAGCTCCTGCAGGTGCCCAGGGAACACCAGGATGGTGACAGGAGGTTCTGTCCCACTCCAGAAGCACCAGGGAGGATTTTCCCAAGGAGAAAAATCCAGAGAGGATTTTCCCAAGGAATTGGGTTCTCAGGGAAGTGCTGGTGCTGCAGGCTGAGAAAGGACAGCACACAATGTTCCCTTTGCAACTTCATCAGAACTTCCCATTCCAAGAGAATTCTGGACTTCACCACACCACAGGCAGTCAGAACTCCACAATCCCACACTTCCCTTTTCCTATTTATTTTCTCTCCAGCATCTTCCTTAAATTCTTGGAATAATCTAAAATATTGTGCTAAGAAAACTGGGATTCTGTGGAGTGATTGGATTCCTGCTATAGAATTCCAGGAGAAAGCAGCCACAGTCAGGCACCACAAGGAAACATTCCTATGGATAATTTGTGACGTGGATGGATTAGGAGGGAAATATTAATGCAGCCTGAGGCTTCTGGCCAGGAAAAGGCTCAAAAAGAAACAACTTTACAACAATTCCAGCCTCTGCCTAAATCCCTCTGCTGCCTCAGGAAGGGCTTGAAGTCCTGACTGAAGGCCCAAAATCATCCATGTAAAAAAATCTCCTCAAAAATCTTCTATTGTGACAAAATAACTCAAGGGCCACCCTGTTTTTAAGATTAAAAAGGCAGAGTGTCACTGTGTCGTCTGCAATTCCCTTGAGGGAATCCAATCAACCACTTTGGGGTTTATTCCCTCACCAAGGAAGGGAAAAACCACAATTCCCAGCTCTCCATTAGGTTCACTGATCCCTCAGGTACAAACACTGCTCAAAATGTCACAAAAACTCCCAATTAGTTAAGATCAAACCAGGGAAAATATGATTTATTATACCAATCCCTGATTTTAATGGTGATTTAAATCAGTAGGAAATACAGATTGAATCTATTTTGACCTTGCTCTGGATCCAGGAGCTCCTCAAAAACTCTGACTGTTCAAACATCTCAATTTGCAAACACATCAGTGACTGTGTGAACTTTCCTGCTGCTTCCTACTACACCTTAGTTCAATAAAAAATACTAAAAATGTAAAAAGGTGACTAAGAACAGTTATCAGATCATGTATTCTGGCCTGAAACTGCTTCAAAATAGAAACCAGAAAGTAATGTTCAAAATATGAAAACAGAATTCAGTGACATTCTCAAAATTTAAAATTCTCCAGCTGAAAAAAAAAGGGAAGAAAAGGGATATTGAAGAAAAGGGATATTGAAGAAAAGGGATATTTGAAGAAAAGGGATATTTGAAGAAAAGGGATATTTGAAGAAAAGGGATATTTTTTCCCAGGCAACAGGAATTTATAGATGATTTATTAAAGCACAAAATGTTAATAAACTGATTTTTGGTTGAAAACAACTAAACTTTCAGAAACTTTAAAAATATTAAAGTGGATTCAAAGAAAATTAGGTTGAAACATTTAATTGTTCACTGACACCACAGGAGAGCTCCTGCTCCTTCCCACACTTTCCCAACACCATAAAACACCAATCCAGATTTTGAACCCCTCAGAAATTCACTCTGCAGAAACAAAAAAACGTGAAGTTCTCATTTCAGCAAGTCAGAAAATTGAGGAACCTCAGAGTTGTGGGTGAGAACCACAAGGAGCTGCTCCGCTTGTTTTGGGAAGTTTGGGATTTGGAGGTTTTGGAGAAACAGGGATTATGTTTCACAGGGAAGGGAATAATGGAATCTTTTAGGTTGGAAAATATCTCCAAGATCATCGAGTCCAACCATTGCCAGCCCTGCCAAGGCCACCACTGTCCCCTGTCCCCAAGTGCCACATCCACAGGGATTTTAAACCCCTCCAGGGATGGGGACTCAGCACTTCCCTGAGCTGGAAAACCTTTTCCATGAGGAAATTTTCCATAATATCCAAGCTGAACCTTCCCTGGGGTAACTTGAATCCCTTTTCTCCTCCTGTTCCCTGGGAGTAGATCCCAAATCTCCTCCTGGCAGGGACCACAAAGTCCCCCTTGAGCTGCTCCTGCTGCCCCTTTCCAGCCCCTGTGGGATCTTTCAGGTTCTCAGAGACATCACAACACAACAGCAGCAGGAGGAGCAGGATTTTCCCTTCCAGGACCTGTCAGGATTGAGGATCACCTCAATCCACACCTAAAGCAGCCTCAAGTTCATTCCAAGTTAAAGCAAATCAAAAAATCAGGGATATTTAATCCCCAAAGGTCCCACTTCACCTCTGCCCACACATCTTTACCTCTTTCCCACACAGCAGCCCTGGTACTCCTCCTAATTCACTAAAGAACAACAAAAAAACCTCCAAAACTCTCATTTTTTTTCCCCTTTAGTTTTCCATGCTCAGGATCCTGTAGCAACCTTAGTGCATCTTTTTCTGGAACTAAAGGAACACCTTTTCTGGAACTAAAGGAACAGCAGGAATTGGGCACTTCTGGAAATTACAGCAGCTATTGAGCTGCCTCTGTTTAACACCAAAATCTGAGCCCAGCTCTTCCAGTTTTGGGATCAGAAGATCTCATCCTCTCACTTACATTTCATTCCAATGTTATAAAGGCTGAATTANAAAAAAAAAAAAAAAAAAAAATATTCTGTTTCAGCTGCTAATGAAGCTTTTCAACCCCAACCTTTTCTTCTCAGGAGGCATTAAAATAGTTATTTTGGAGGAAATTCGTGTGTATCAGCATTCCCTCCACCAAAAGCACCCCGTAAATAACAGTCACAAAGCTTCAGCTGATCTTAAGGAAGAGATATTTTATTCCCAGTTCATGACCAGAACAAACTTCTGACATGTTGGAGTAGGAGGAATCATGAAAAAGTAAAAAAGAGCCTGAATAAAAGTTATTAATCCCAAATTTAATATGTATTTAAAGTCTTTTTTTTTGTTTTTTTTTTTTTTTTTTTTTTTTTGTCTGTGCTGTATTCAAATCGTTTCTGCAAAAAAGTGAAGCAGCAGTTTTTGGTGAATTTTTAGTTTCACTTTCTCAAGAGTCTTCCTGTGCAACTCAGAGTTTCAGAGTTGTGCTGGGCTTTGGGGGTTGTGTCTGTGGCTGATTCTCTGCAATACAATATTTTAGGATTGTTCCTGAGGGAGGGATGAGCTCCTGGGTGTCCCTACAGAACACTCAGCACAAAGTTTTCCACTGGGGGAGGATGGGAAAGAGGCAAGAACCATCAGTCTGACACATTCCCATCCATATTTTGATTTTCCAGGCAGGTGGTTGATACAGAGCTGTGAGGAAATGCCACACTAAGGAGAATTCTCACTCTGTATTTCCTAAATTCATAAAATCCTGAGAGGTTTGGGCTGGAAGGAGCCCTAAAGACCACCCAGTTCTAACTCTCTGCCATGGGCTGGACACAAACTGAGCTGGGAACTGTATCCTGGTTAAATCATCTCAATTATTACTGTTTCTCCTGTAGATGCAACAGTTGCCTGGGGATGAGCTCCTGCTGCTCCTGAACTCACCCAGGGGTGGATCAAATCCTTTTTTTTGCTCCTACACCTCAGAGAGGCCAAAACACCACAAGGAATTCACCTCCAAAAAAGCAAAGATGAAAAAAAACCACCCAAAATTGAAGGTGATATGGAGAGTGACACACAGCAAAGGCCAGGATCAACACAGGATATTGGGCTTAATTAACCAAAAAACCAACAAAATGGACCAAAATTCCATTCAAACATCACAAATTCCCACAGCAAAGGCCTCACTGTCCCTCCAATTTTATAAAAAATTTTATAAAATACCCACATTTTTTGGGANCTGTCCCTCCAATTTTATAAAAAATTTTATAAAAAAATTTATAAAATACCCACATTTTTTGGGGATCAGAGCTGTGAGTCCCTTTCAAGATACAAAACCACCCAGGCAGGTTTTTTAGAAGGTCTAAGATTAGCTCAGGACGTGTTGTCCCAACAACAGGAAGAGTGCTCCATTAAAGTTTTGGTTTGGGAGGAAAAGAGAAGAGGATTTAAGGAGAAATCCCCATATATTCAGGGATTTTCAAGGGGAGAAGTTTCATCTGTAAAATCGAGTCCTGCCCTGGAAGCAACACTTGTCACACAAATTTTATTTTTCCAACACTTCTCAAATTTTAATTTCTGACACATTTGTGGATGCTGTTGGAAGCAGCAAACAGCCTCGAGATTGGGATCTGGGGATAATTCGAGGAAAACTTAATGGAATATCCATTCATCAGTCCCAATCCCTCTCCTAAAAGGCAAAGAGCTGCTCCTGTTGGGATGGGCAAATCCAACCCCCACCAGCCCAACACTGCCATAAAAAGGCTTTTTTTTCAATTTCCCCATTATTACCATATTCCATCCCCATTATATCCCACAACACAAGTCCCTTTATCCCCAAATAACCCCCCCACATCCCTCAAACCCAGAGAATTCCACGAGAAACCTTCTCCCTTCCAGAACACCGCGCTACCTTTTAAGCAATCCCCCCTTTGTCTTAACCACCACAAAAATAAAATATTTAAAGGAAATAAAGCGATGTTTAAGCATAGGCGGTGCTGTAAAAAGCGGGAGGCGCCGCGCTCGGTCCCGCCCGCTTTTCTCGGGGCTTGTCAGCCACCGGGACGGGCCCGTTCGAGGGGCTCAAGGGCCCTGAGGGGAAACGGGCGGGATCCCCGGTGCCCGCGGGCCTCCGGTGCCCGCAACAAACTTACGGCCCCGCGCAACAAGTTCCCGGGCGGGCCCCCGCCGCTCTCACCTCAGCCATGATCGCTGGTGCTGCCGGGAAAGGGTCACATCGCCGGGAAGCGCCGCCGGGTCCCGGTGGGAGCGGCGGGAGCGGCGGGGACGGGACCGGGAGCGGCGGAGGGGCGGGAGGGGCGTGGCCACGTTACGCACGACGTCACCGCGCACCGCGGGAAGCGGGCAGGGCGCGCGCGGCGGCTGTCAGTCAGTGGAGGCCACGCCCACCGCGGTTGTCAGTCAGTGGAGGCCACGCCCACCACGGCTGTCAATCAACAGAAGGCCACGCCCCCTCGCATGCAATATAGCGCTAGTCCAATTTGTCTATCAATGTGGAGACCACGCCCCCTTCCTGTCATTAGAGGATTGGCCCCGCCCTCGCCTGTCACTCAACGCACAGGCTGAGCCTCATCCGTCACTCACAGTCTAAGGCCTCCTCTTTACATGTCAATCAAAGCGCACAGGCCACGCCCCCTGGTCTGTCACGGAGGCCACAGGACGCGGCTGTCACTCCAAAGGCGAGGCCACGCCCCCTCCACGCTGAGGCCCCCCTCATGCCCATATATGTCATTGGGCACAAGCCACGCCCCCTTGCGCGATCAAGGCGAAATCCCCGCCCCTCAGGTGCCAATCAACACAGGCCACGCCCCCTCGGAGCTCATTCACTGCCCAGGCCGCGCCCCGGCCGGTCCTGCGGCTCCGCTCCCCGCGGCCCCTCACGGCCCCGAGTCCCCTCCGGCCCCGCCCGCCGCCGGCACCGGCTCCGCATCACCGCCTCCCCCCTCCGGCCCGGCCGCCGTACTCACTCGGGGAGCCGCAGAGGCGCGGGGGGTGTCTCATCAGCCGTGAGGCGAACCGGGGAGTCCTCAGGGAACGGGGGGACTCTTGCTGGGCGTGAGGCTCTTGGGTGACACAACAACAGCTCTAGGTTAAACACAAAACCCGAAAAACCACCCCGAAGGTGCGGAAGCAGCGGTGACCCGCCGTGCCCGCCCCGCAGCCCCGGTGCCGCCTCACCTGCCCGGCTCAGCGCTGTCCCGGGGCCGGCGCGGGGCAGCGCCCGCTGCTCACGTCGGGCATCGCGGCCGTGTCACGGCGAGGACACCGCGGTCCCGCCTTGTGTTACACGCCCGGGCCGTGCCCCTGCAGAGCCCGCACGCCTCACGCCCGCCCGGCGCCTCCGCTGAGGAGCCGCATCCCCAACCAACCAACCCTCACAGTGCCGAAAAGAAGCTGCGGGCGCGACTTTGCTGACTCAGGGGTGACTCCCCGCCCCGAGCGAGGCGCTGCAGCCCCGCGGGCAGGGCCGAGGCGGTGCCGGTTCGGTGACACGGGGCGGGGGCGGGACCCGGACCGGGACCGGGGACGGCCCGGGGCTGCGGCCGCCAACACAGCGCGGCCCGCGCGCCGCGCATCCACCAATCCGCGGCGACCTTGCTGGCGGCCAATCAGCGCGCCGCGTCTTGGGCGGCGTTGTCATGGTAACGGAGCGACGCCATGTCGGGCCCGCGGCCTCCGCCGTGAGTGGGAGCGGCGGCGTTACTGGAATTAAAAGGCTTTAAAATGCCTGAGAATAAATCATAAATTATAATACAGAATCAATTATAATAGATCATTAATTATAATTTATGAATGGGAAAAATTCCTTTATTATAAATGGATTAGATCTCTTAAAATACTTAGTAATACATAATAATAATAATAATGTATTATTGAGTAGTGTTATATAATAAATTATAGTATAATCATATAATTTATTGTCTATTATATTTATGAATGGGAAAAATTCCTTTATTATCCTTTAGATCTCTTAAAATATTTAGTAATACATAATAATAATAAGGTATTGTTGAGTAATACATAATAATAATAATGTATTATTGAGTGGTACTATATAATAAATTATTATATAATAAGATAATTTATTATCTATTATATTATAATATTTGTAGTACATAATAAATTGTATTGTATAATAAATTCTATTTAGTAAATTATATAAATGGCCAAAATTCTTAATTATAAATGGTTTATATCCCCTAAATTAAAGGGTAACATTTAATGAACTGTAATAAATTATATTCTACAATAAATCAATGGTAAAAAGCCCTTGTTGTAATTAATTTACATATTTAAACTAATGGGTAGTAGATATTGAATTGTAATATATAATAAATTATATTGTACAATAAATTACATTCTATAATAAATTATATCCGATAATAAATTATATCCTCTAATAAACTATAAGACATAAGAAGTTATAACAAATAAATAGTCAAAAGCTCTTTTTATAAATGGTCTAAATCCTTTACAATCATTGGTAACACGTAATTAATTATTATATGCAATAAATTATAATTAATGGCTGCAATCTTTCCTTAGAAATGGTAAAACCTTTTGAAATAATGATTATATAGTGAATTATATAATAAATTATAATCAATAAATGGCTGCAATCCCACAATCTTTTATTATAAATGGTTTACATCCCTCAAAATAATTGACAATACATAATAAATGAAATTACATAGCAAATTACATTTATAATATGTCATAATATATAATAGTTTATGATAAATAAATTAATGTTTTAAATCCTTTCTTTATTATATTGATTATGAAGTGGTTTAATTAATAATTCAAATAATTGGCAATATATAATCAATTATAAGAATCCTTCAGGAAAAATGGTCAAAAATCCTTTAAAACAATTGTTATTTTATAATAAATTATAACACAATAGAAATGGTAAGAACCCTTTATTCTAATGGTTATAAATTGTTAAAATCCTTTAAAATAATTGATAATATATGATAAATTATAAGAAATTATAAGAATCCTTTCTTATCAATGGTTTACATCCATTAAAATATTTGGCAATATATAAATAAAAATTTTAAAAATAAATAATAAAAATAAATAAATAAATAAAGTATAATATCTAAGAAATGGTAAAAATTCTTTTTTTATAGATGGCTTACATCCTTTAAAATATTTGGCAATATATAAATAAAAATAAAAATAAAATTTAAAAAAACTATAAATAAATAAATAAAGTATAATATATAAGAAATGGTGAAAAAAAAATTTACAGATGTTTTACATATTTTAAAATATTTGGTATTATAGAATCCATTATAATAAATTGGGAATGACAATAACCCAATAAATGGACAAACCTTTAATATTAATTTAGTAATAAATTTGACAATTTATTGTCAATTTAATACTACATTAATATGCAGTATTAAATTTAATAAATACGATAAATAGTTTAATAAGTTTATCATTTAATAAATGTGATTTAATAAATTTAATTTAATTTTTAAATAAATTTAATTTAATAAATCTGATTTAATACTAAAATGAATTGAATTTAGTATTAAATTTGATGATTTATCAATGTAAATATAATCCTGTGGTGATTCCAGGGTGGGATATGCTGCATCCAGCAAAGCCTCGAGCTCCCGGAGAAGTTCTGTGGCTTCTCAGGAAAAATCCAAACAGAAGAAAGTCCTGGTGGGCAGCCAGGGACCTCTGCAGGTGAGATGGACCTGGGGAAAAATGGGAGAGTCCAAAATCCACCTGTGGGAAGAACCAAAAAGCCCTGGAATAGTTGGGTTGGGAAAGGTGGGAAGAGCTCAAAATCAAGCCTGGAATGGTTGGGTTGGGGATCTTGGGAAAGGTGGGAAGAATCCCAAATTCACCTGCAGGAAAAACCATGGAGCCCTGGAATTGTTGGGTTGGGAAAAGTGGGAAGAGCTCAAAATCAGCCCTGGAATGGTTGGGTTGGGTTGGGTTGGGTTGGGTTGGGTTGGGTTGGGTTGGGAAGAGCCCCAAATTCACCTGCAGGAAGAACCATGGAGCCCTCAAATGGTTGGGTTGGGAAAAGTGGGAAGAGCCCCAAATCCACCTGTGGGAAGCCTGGAATAGTTGGGTTGGGCACCTTTGGGAAGGTGGGAAGAGCCCCAAATCCATCTATGGGAAGAAACAAAAAGCCCTGGAATGGTTGGGTTGGGAAAGGTGGGAAGAATCCCAAAGCCATCTGCAGGGAGAACCAAAAAACCCTGGAATAGTTGGGTTGGGGACCTTTGGGAAGAGCCCCAAATCCATCTGTGGAAAGCTTGGGTTGGGAAAGGTGGGAAGAGCCCCAAATCCACATGTGGGAACCCTGGAATTGTTGAGTTGGACACCCTTGGGAAAGGTGAGAAGAGTTCCAAATCCACCTGTGGGAAGGATCACAGAAACTCTGGCATGGTTAGGTTGGGAAAGGCTGGGAAGAACCTCAAATCTACCTGCAGGAAGAACCATGGAGCCCTCAAATGGTTGGGTTGGGAAAAGTGGGAAGAGCCCCAAATCCACCTGTGGGAAGCCTGATGGTTGGGTTGGGAAAGGTGGGAAGGATCCCAAAGCCACCTGCAGGGAGAACCAAAAAGTCCTGGAATGGTTGGGTTGACAAAGGTGGGAAGAGCTCAAAATCAAGCCTGGAATGGTTGGGTTGGGGATCTTTGGGAAGGTGGGAAGAGCCCAAAATCCATCTGTGGGAAGAAACAAAAAGCCCTGGAATGGTTGGGTTGGGTTGGTTTGGGAAGAGCCCCAAATCCACCTGCAGGAAGAACCAAAAAGCCCTGGAATTATCAGGTTGCACCTCCAAGCTCATCCCATTGCCAAGGGCAGGGAGCTCCCACCATCCCAGGGTGCTCCAAGCTGACCTTGGACATTTCCAGGGATGGGGCAGCCCCAGTTTGACAATAATTAACATTTCTAACCTGAGATTCGTTACTGGAACAGCTCCTGTCTTCACCTCAAATCCAGAATATTCCCAAACCCAACCTGGGAATCATTTAAACACCTCACTGACCTCCCTGCACTCCAATATTTTAAACACTGTCATTAAAAAGATTGTTCATCTGATTTCTTTGGCTGCCCTGTTAATTGGAGTGGATTAATCAGAGTCAATAATTCACCCTTGGTGGTCGTTATGGAACAAATGAGCTGGAAAAGCCACAGGGAGAAGCAGCAGAAGTGGCTCTGAATGTGGCTTTTCCCAAAAAATCCCAGCAAACTGCAGGAAAACAGGAATGCAAACCCCTCCCAAGTGCTCTCCCTATTCCTTGGGTGAGAAAACAGGGAAATTATCCTGATTATTTCAATTTTTCTCCAGGTTTTTGATGATGAGGGGAAGAATGTGACCCCTCGCCCCCTCATCCATCCAGACCCAAACGCTGCTGTACCCAGGCAAGAAAAGTTTTATTTTAAAGTATTTTATCTGCTTTTATCATATTTATTAAGTGCAGACAACCCTTTATCTAAAATTATAAAATATATAAATTAAATAAATATATAAATTATAAAGATCAAATTAAAATATTAAAAATATCAGCATATTTTTTACATCATAAGAATTAAATAAATAAGAATCAAATTCTCTGCTTTCATAATATTTAAGCAAGTTACCTCTGTGTGATTATGTGCATCCATCTCCAAAAATGCTCTTCAACAAAAAAATTTGGAGTTAAAACTCCTGAATTATGTTTCACTTCACTTTCATTTACAAACCTCCAGCACAGAGGGGAAAAAACAAAGTCAGTGGACTTTGGGCTGACAAACTCAATTAAGTCGTGCAAAGAAGATAAATATAATTATTGGTGTTGTAAATGAAAAATTCTGAGCCACAGCATTATCAAAATGCAAAGATTAATTGTAATTATTTACAATTTCTAATTACAATTATAAAAATTGATTTCTGAGATTAAGAGGTTGCTTTTTTTGCCAAATTTCCCAGGCTGGTTTTTCCAAAGGACAATCCCAGGGGTTGGGATATCAACCAGGAGCAAATACACATTAAAAATGACTTAAAAATACAAAGTACCTTAAAAAATAAACAAATTTTCAGTTTTTTGAGACAATTCCTGTTTGTTTCTTAACTCTGAAGGACACATGAAAGCAGCACATCAACAACCAAGTCTGAAACAGATGAAACAGAACCTCAACAAGACCCAGGTTTGAGCTTGTCTGGTAAAGAAAGAACACACCCAAGAATTAGAAATTTTATATATATATATATATATATATAAAATGTTGTGTAAATTATATAATATATTAAATTATATAATATGTAAAATATATAAATAATAATAAATAAATATATAGATAGGTAATAATAAATAAATAATATATAAAATTATATATTCTGGGATTTGTGAGACCTGACCCAGCCCAGGGCCTTCCAACGCTTCCAGAATTGATTTTTCTATTAATTTAATTTATTTTTTTGTTCCCCTCTTTTTCCAGGAGTGCAGGAGGAGGGGGAAACAGCCCTGACAGAAGCAGAGCTGGAGGAGGTGGTGGACATTTTCCTGTCAGAGACAGACACGCTCTGGATGTTGGATCTGCCAACACTTGTGGTGTCCACGGAGGCTGAGGAGGCTGCAAGAGTTGTGTGAGTCACCTGTGATATTATTTTGGTTTGGAAAGACAGGGAAAGCTGGAGCTTCCCTTGGAATGGAGAATGTAAACCCCCTCCTTCTGAATTACTATAGTTTTGAAATTAAGGGGCTTTCAGGCAAAGATATAGGAAATAGGAAAATTAAAAATAAAAATACAGCCATACAAAAAAAAGCAAACAAACAAAAAGCAAACCCTGCCAGAGTCAGAACATTCCTGACCCCCTGTTGGTCCCAATAAACCCTCCTGCAGTGCCAGCTGTGGCTCTGCTGGAGCAGAGATGATCCTGTAGAAGCTCCAGTGGTGCTGAGCTGGGTCTGGGCTCCCTCTGGGAATCCAAACAGGCTGTGCTGGGGTTCCCAATGCCAGGTTTGATCCAGGGGGGAATTCCGGGCTCCTCCCCCTGGGTGGAGCATCTCCCCATGGGATGATGGAATTGTCTCAGCCCTGCAGTGACCTGGATGGGCCATGGACAGCAGAGATCCCCTGAGGGGGATAAAGAACTCTGCCCCAGCTGGTTTAACAGCAGAGATCCCCAGAGTGGTGGGGGACAGGTCCTGGAAGGGGTAAAAAACTATGCCCCACCTGATTTAACAGCTGCTAATAAAATACAAACTGCTGGTTACATCCTGCACTGCAGCCTGAGACAGAGAGTCCTGTAAGTCAGCTGGCACCCATTTCTCTGAGTTTCTTCTCCCTCCATTTCTTACAGCTCCATGTTCTTGATGAAATCATTTCTCCCTTCCACTGAGAAATGATGGCAGGTTTGGAANCATTTCTCTGAGTTTCTTCTCCCTCCATTTCTTACAGCTCCATGTCCTTGATGAAATCCTTTCTCCCTTCCACTGAGAAATGATGGCAGGTGGAGGNCCAGGGGTGGAGGAGGGTGATAATTTGATTTTCATGAAAACAGGAAGTCATTTCAAACTGCTGCATTGACTCTTGTGTCTAGCTTCTAATTATTTATTAATTAAGAAGAATTAAACATAGCAGGCAGCTCCTCTTGGTCCTCCCTGAGCTCCCAGAACTTTGGTGGAAATGCTGAAATAAAAAAGAAGTTGTTTCCTTTTTATCTCTTGATGCTCTGCCTTTCACTCCCAAGTGATGAGAGCTCTGAACTCTGAATTCTCCCAAAATTCACAGGCAGCTGGAAAAGGGATTTTTGCCTTTTTTTGGCTTCTGTTCCCCACATGCCACTCCTGTTTTAGAACAGCACCACAAAGATCACAAAAAGCTGCTAAAAGATGATAGAAAGGCTGAAATAACATCCAGGAATCCAAAAAGCAGGAAATTTAAGACATGGAAAAGCCTCTCCTGATTGACTCCTTGTTAAAGACACTGAGAATTCCAGGCAGAATTTTTCCAAGGAATCACCAGCCAGTATTTCCTTTGTTTTCCAGGGAGAGAAATAAGATTTATGAAGAGATTTGCAATGCTAAAATTGACAGTGAGTACTTTGAAGAAAAAATGGCACAAACCATCTCTGGAGCTGCCAAAACCAAGGAGGTGCAATGTGAGAAAATCACTGTGGCAGACAAAGGTAAACCTGGGCAGGACAGTGACAAAAGGGATTTTTTTACTTCTATCTCTAAACAGGAGATGTTTCCTCAACCTCCACTTCCAGAATTTTAGTACAATGTGGGTTGGGGTGGCCTTTTCTGCCCCTCCTAAATCTTGAATTTAGTGCTGAATCCATTGCAATAAAATTGTTATTAACACTCCCAGAGAATGTTATTTTTGTGTGCAAGAGGCCAAAAAAATTGTGGGGAACACTGTTCCAAACCTTTCCTTTGTGTTAATGTATGTAAAATGAGGGAATAAGCCCCAAAAGTGGATAATAATCTGTTTTTTAAAGCTATTTGCTACTTTTTTGTGTGCCTGGAGTATCAGCAGGGCTCATTCCACCCCCTGAGCACATTAAGGCAAATTTTGAGGGGAAGCTGGCCCTGTTCAAGGGGAGCCACACCCCCAAAAAAAACCCTGATGGAGCTGCAGCAGTCACACAACAGGAGGAACCTGAAAGTTATTTTATCTGCTTTAATGACTCTTATTAAACACAGACAACCTTTTCTGTAAATTTGTAAAAGATGAAGTTGAAACATTAAATCAAAAATATAAATTCAAATATCAACATCTCTGGAACCAGAGCTGGTTCTAGCTCAGAAATAATGAATCCAAACAAGAGCTCTTGAAAGGGAAATTCATTCCCAGGGATGATGGTGACTTCCTGGGACTTGGACAATCCACTGGATGCCCCAGAAACAGAACCTGCAGAGACAGAAGAAGCAGAATCCCCAGCAGAGAAAAGCAGCAAATCTCCCACAGCTGAAGATCAAGCTCAGGCTGTGGCTGTCCCATCTACCAAAGGTAACATTTTCCATTTCTGCCCCGTCCTCATCCTCCTAAACCAGGCACATCCCTGGGATTTGTGAGGAAAACTTCTAAATCACTGCCTGGGTCCTGAAAAAGAGAGTTTGCTAAAGAATCTTGGACAGGGCTGCACTTGTCTGCCATCAGAAATTAAATAAAGAGAAATTACTCAGGGACAAGGTTTGATGGCACTCGCTTGAAAAAGTAGAAGCAAAACACCATTTGTGAAAAATTTCTGGAAATACCTGAAAAAGATAAAAAAATTATAGTAAGAAAAGATGATAAGATGATAAAATTATAAGAAAAGAAAATTATAGCAAGAAAAAATTCATAGTAAAAGTATTTTTTGAACTCTGCTTTTTGCAAGTGGAGAATTCTTATCCCTTGATTTTTCTGTGTCAAGTTTTATCACATTCAAAGCATTTCTATCCCATTTATCTCTCATTTATCAGGCAGTTTGCCTTGTTGGACTCCATGATCCTCATGGATCCATTCCAATTTGGAATATCCCTTCATTCTGTGACTCAACTTCTTCCATAATCATTTCAGAGAGTGCTGTTGCTGCCAGGAGCCACGAGGAGAAGGAATTCCATTCAATCCTAACCTCAGCAAACCTGCAGCAGGATTTAGTTGTCATGGAGAGGATTCTCATGGAGAACATTTTCCAACCCAAACTCGCACTTTATCGGCAGATTCCCGTCCTTATAGGTTCGTTCTTTGCTCAGTAGCCTCTTCCCAGCCAGGAATTCCTCATTTTCCACAGAAATTCCTCACTTTTGGGGCTGGGTAGCTAAACCTACCTGCAGCAGACCTGGCTCACTCCAGCCCAATCTAATTTTAGTCACAGCTTTAGAAGTTTGGATGTCTNGTGCAAAAACTTAGAGCTAGTCTGCAGTTCGGCAACAGTACTAAATAGTTTACTGGTTTAAATTTTGTGTGTCATTAGAAACAGAAAGGGGCTTTTAGGTGGCTTGTGGCTTAGGTGTCCAAGGTGCCAGCTCAGATTTTAGTCAGGAAGATGAGATACATTTTAAAGAAAATCCACAACTTAGCCAGGAGATTTGGCTGCAAATACATCCTATGGTCCAAGAAGCAAGTAGACAACTAAAATAACCTCATTTCTATAGTTTATATATATTTTAGATCATCAACTTGGTGCAGCTGTTCCTTTTTTTATTTTCATTTGAGTATATGGCAATCATTTCTGCCACATAGTTTTGATAATGGTTTCTAGAATACCACAAATGGCTTGGAACAGGAGCTGAGAATGACAGTGTCTCAGCCACAGCAGCTACTACTGTCCTCTGAGCAGCTGCTCAGTCTTAGTGAAAAGAGAGGTCTTCTAATAAAATTGCCATTTTATTGTGTACACCAAATTCATTTGCCTGCTTTACAGAATGTGACAAGTAATCCTCACCTTCAGATCAGTCGTGAGACACAGTGAGATGTTGAGAGGCCTTCCAGCAGCAAAGGATTTAGCATAATCTAACATACAGTATGGTGTTCTCTTTAGCATAACTTAGCTTTACAAATTGGCTGTCTCTGACCTTGATACTCTCTCATCTGAACTGTGATAATGGTGAATTTCAAGAGTACTCCTTGTATCTGATAAGGGAAATGCTATTTGGGAATCTGAGAGCAGCAGTGAACAGAGGTGTCTCCTCTAGGAGACAGCTTCCTGCTGTCTGGACAGCATGAAACTCACTTGGGTTTTTGTTTGTTTGTTTGTTTGTTTGTTTGTTTTTCTTTTTTTTTTTTCCTGCAAAATATTTGCTGAAAGGGCAAATTTTTCTCCTTGTGTGACTAATTAGAGCGAGGTAAGTGAAATATTTCTACTCAGATTTCACATCTGTGCATTCTAGAACCTGTTGTTGTCTCAGACACTGAGGGGGAAGGCTCTGAGGAGGAAGACTCTGAGGAGGATGAGGAGACTTTGGCAGAGGCAAAGGAAAGCCCAGCAGAAGATGGAAATCCCAGGCTGGAGCAGCTGTGGTCATACAGCTGTGATTTAACCAGAGGGCACACTGTGAGCAGCTTGGCTTGGAACAAAGTGAACCCTGTGAGTGCTCAAACCATTCCTGAGCTGGGCACAAACTGGGCCAGGGGCAATAAAATTCTGGGAGTTCTGGGGGTTCTGGTTTGTTGGGAGGGATCTCAGAGATGGATCCAATCCCTCCCTCTTGCTGCTTTCATCCACAGGCTGCACTTTGCCTACACAAGGCTCATCACAGCTTTAATTGGCCCAGAATTTTGTTAATTATTCCAGTTTACCCTGAACAGCAATGTTAATAAACTGTTCTAAAACTGAAATTTAACCCCTGCTGCAAAACATTATTATTATTGATGGAGTTTATTTGTGGTAGTTTAGACACCACATCTTTGCCTCTAACAGGATCCTCCCAAAAAAGCAGAATTCCTCAAAATTTCAGGATAAGATGCACAATAACAGCACAGAAGCCAAAGCTTCTTTACTCTGCTCATGTAAAGCTCTGTTTTCCCAACAAAACTCACTTATTAAACAAAAATAATGAATGGAAGAGAGGTTAAAATGGCTGAGGATGAGAAACAGAAACCCAGTGAGGGAAAAAAAGAAAAAAAAAGACCATTTCATCCTTTTAGTGCACCAAATCTCCAGATATTAAAAAGTTAAATACATTTAGAGACTTCAGTCTTAGAATACAAGGCAAACAATCAGCTACTTTTAAAATGTGAGTTTCACAAACTACTTGTTGAGGGCAAGAAAAGAAAAATCAACAGAGCTGAAGGCTAAAAACTTGCTGTGGTTTTTATTTCTGCCTATGGAAAGGAATGAAGGGAATTCACTGGACTGTAGAAAACTAAAATCAGGGGTTTGAGGTGCTCTCTGAAGCTTCTTTTACATAACCTTGAGAGGGAAAATGAGAATTATTCTCCTCTGCTCCATTAAATAATGCACATTAAAACACGATTATAGAACAACAATGATTAAATCTCCTGTTCCTCCCTGCACAGAGCAGAAGTTTTGTTATTCCACACTTTGCCTTGACACAAAGTGCCTTTGGAAATATCCTGCTGAGCTTCCAGGGGAACTGAGATCTTGCTGTTGCTCTGTGTTTGCAGGATCTCTTAGCAGTTGGTTACAGAGAATTTGTTTCTCAGGATCAGAAGAAAGGCCTGGCTTGCTGTTGGTCACTGAAGAACCCCATGGTAACCAGCCCCTTTGTTTGCTTTTCCTGCAATCTGCTTTTCTCTGGACAATTTCTGCTTTATTTCCCTTTTGACTACAATTATTTACTCTTAACTTCTCGCTACACTGTCAATAAAAGAGGAAATTTCATAGATGTAACATTTACACCTCTGCAGATCCATCTGAAAAGGGATCCTTTTAAAACCAGGCATCAAAAAAAAAAATATTTGGAAATCTCAGTTACACTCTCAGTTCAGCTGTAGGAACAAAAATAAGTAAAAAAAATCCGATTGCCATAAATTACAACATTTCAGTTTGATTTCTGCTACAAACTTCTCTTGGCCAAAACTGTATTAGAATAATTTAAACCAGGCAGAGTCAAATCTTTGATGCATCTTTACCACATCAAATACTCTCATGATTCCCTGCTGAAACCATTGACACTTTTAGGTATTTGCTTTGGAGTAGCCCTACCTAACTTTTTTATCAGTGTCATATTTCTGCACAATCTGTATCTTTTTCCTAATTTTAGGGGTTGTAGCAAGAAAGACATAGAAATACATAGAAATACATTTCCAGTCAGAGTAGAGAATAATTTGTGATCACTGTGGCCACCATCATTTGAGTTTCCCTGCACACATTTAATGTCCAGTGTTAAGAAAAAAGAAGTATTTGGTTTGGAGTAGCCCTACCTAACTTTTTTCTCAGTGTCATATTTCTGCACAATCTGTATCTTTTTCCTAATTTTAGGGGTTGTAGCAAGAAAGACTTAGAAATACATTTCCAGTCAGAATAGAGAATAATTTCTGATCGCTTTGGCCACCAAAATTTGAGTTTCCCAGCACACATTTAATGCCCAGTGTTAAGAAAAGAGAGACAGTTGATTTGGTTTGGAGTAGCCCTACCTAACTTTTTTCCAGTGTCATATTTCTGCACAATCTTTATCTTTTTTCCTAATTTTAGCAGTTGTAGCAAGAAATACATAGAAATGCATAGAAATACATGGAAATACATGGAAATACATAAAAATACATAGAAATACATTCCCAGTCAGAGTAGAGAATAATTTCTGATCACTGTAGCCACCATCATTTGAGTTTGCCAGCAGACATTTAATGCCCAGTGTTAAGAAAAAAGAGGTATTTGGTTTGGAGTAGCCCTACCTAACTTTTTTATCAGTGTCATATTTCTGCACAATCTGTATCTTTTTCCTAATTTTAGTGGCTGTAGCAAGAAAGACATAGAAATACATAGAAATACATTTCCAGTCAGAGTAGAGAATCATTTTNATCTTTATCTTTTTCCTAATTTTAGTGGCTGTAGCAAGAAAGACATAGAAATACATAGAAATACATTCCCAGTCAGAGTAGAGAATAATTTCTGATCACTGTAGCCACCATCATTTGAGTTTCCCAGCAGACATTTAATGCCCAGTATTAAGAAAAAATAAGTATTTGGTTTGGAATAGCCCTATCTAACTTTTTTCCAGTGTCATATTTCTGCACAATCTTTATCTTTTTCTTGATTTTATCAGTTGTAGCAAGAAATACATAGAAATATATTCCCAGTCAGAATAGAGAATCATTTCTGATCACTGTGGCCACCATCACTTGAGTTTCCCAGCACACATTTAGTGCCCAGTGTTAAGAAAAAAGAGGTATTTGCTTTTGAGTAGCCCTACCTAACTTTTCTAATGTCATACTTCTACCCAACCTTTATCTTTTTCCTAATTTTAGAGGTTGTAGCAAGAAATACATGGAAATACATAGGAATACATTCCCAGACAGAATAGAAAATCATTTCTGATCACTTTGGCCACCATCATTTGAGTTTCCCAGCACACATTTAATGCCCAGTGCTAAGAAAAGAGAGGTAAATAATAACCCACCTCACAACTGTGCTGTATCTCTCCCCTGGGCAGTGGCCAGAGCGCATTTTCCGCTGTGAGCACGGTGTGACTGCTGTGGATTTTTCCCTGGCCAGGCCAAACCTCCTGGCAGTTGGGATGACCAATGGATGTGTGGCCGTTTACGACGTGCGGAGCCGCAGCGACGCCGCATTGCTGGACAGCAGGTCAGCCTGGGAGCTGCCCCCTCCTCCTCCTCCCTCCTGGGGCACCTCTGACAGAGCAAACCTTGGCAAGGGGCTTTTTAGCTTCTAGTTGTGGCTTTTTGAGCTTCATTTTGTGGCTTTTTAATCTTATTTTTCTGTTAGAATCAGCACTAATTGCGTAAGAGACAGTGTTTCATGTCTGGATGTTTATTAATTCTTATCTATGTTACAGTTTCATGAGTTCTGCAGGAATTCCAGCTAACAAAGTGGAAAATGGCTCTGTCTCTATCTCTCTACAAGGCCTTTTAAGGATAAACTGTCCAATTATGAAATGACACCTAAATTATTTGTACTTTTAATCCAATAACCAACCACCCCTGGCCCACAATGTGGATTTTTCTATCCAATCACAAAACACCACCCAGACCATGAAGGAGAAGGTGAAAAAGAAGGGCTCAGCCTCTGCCCTAAATCCTCCACCTTGCTTTATATCTATATTACTGTATTCTAAACCCTTAAACTCTGAGTTTTCCCCCCTGTGCTATCACACACTTCTATCCAAACCCCACACCCACAATCCCAGGGCTGTCACTCCATTTTGGGAGCCTTTTCCACGGCCTCAGGTCAGTGCAGTGTTTGCCTGGGGGTCAGTGCCTGTCAGCACAGAAATCTGGAATTCTCAGTGCCCAGGGTTACAACAGAGGCAAAAAAGCAGTGCCATTCCCTCAGCCTTTAAGGAATTGCAGCTATTTACTCCCACCTATCATTTATATTCCTTGTCCTAATAAATCCTTATGAGAGACCAGTGGTAGCTTTTGGTGCTTTCTCTCTGATCCCTCTTGCCAAAAATGGAGAGAGCATCAGAGTAGGTGAGGGGTGAGCAGAAATTGAGAAGAAAATGAGAGAGGGGATGGGTGTGTGATGAGGGAAGCACCTGCCCAAGGGCAGCTCCCCAGGTCTTGGGCACTCCCCTACAAGGTCAGACTGATTTCATGGTGCAAACAAATCAACAGTGCCCTGAAACTAATTATCAAACAAGTTTAAAGAAGGAAACATTTTCCTGGAGAAAAAAACCAACGTTCAGACTATTTTTTAAAAAGAAAAGCGAGAACATTTCTGTTATAAGACTTAACACTCATTACGAAGTAGAAGCTCAATTATTTTTCAAACATGTTGAATTATCTTTGCTCATCTATGACTTACCACGTGTTGTTTTGTTGGGTTTTTTTTGTCCCAGTACATCCCTAAATAAACACACAGGTCCCGTGTGGCAGCTGAGGTGGGTGGAACAGGACAGAGGGGCAACAGCAGATGACAAAAAAGAGAGGCTGATGTGTATCTCTGGAGATGGGAGGATGACCCAGTGGTTCATCCAGCAAAGGCTGGACTGCTCTGGTGAGCACCTGAACCTGCTCTCTTTGATCCCAGCTGATATTTTTTTACCCCAGTTACCCCACAAAGCATTTCAGAGCTGCTGGGCACCCCAAAGCAGCACAAACCCCTCACACCTCTCTGACAAAACCTCCTGCTCTTTTGCACAGATGTGATGAAAATCAAGCGAATGGAAAGTGGGAAGAAAAAATTACCAGGTGAAAAAGATAAGAAAAGTGAAGCTCCCTTATCACAACAGGCAGCTGGAATGTGCTTTGACTTCCATCCAGAGGTAGGCTCAGAAAGCCCATCCTGGCTGAAGTGCTACCCAGGAAAACTCAGCAGTAGATGAGGTGGGATGCTCAGCTGGAGCTGCTTTCATGGGAACTAGCCAGGGACTTGGCACTGCTATTTAAAGCATATTAATTTTGAAATAATAAATTCCTTTCTGGCTACTAAGATTTACCCCAAATGGGTGAAATGGTAAAACAAGGCCTGCCCTCCCAGCCACCTTACTCACATTTCCTTGGGGCAGTTCCCCTCTGTGGGATGGCCAAGCCTGGCAGAATTTGTTCAACATTTCCCACATCCAGGACTCAGCTGAGCTTCTCTTCATCCAGCTGAGCACTTCCTCCACAGGGCACTTCAAGAATTCCTGCATTTTCCACATGGATTGCTGAAAATCCAAGATTTCCAGGGGTCAAACCCCAGCACGTTGTGCATTGTTGGAGAACACACCCAGCAAATGTGCAACGTTGTGGTTCCACTTTACCCAGCACTCCCAGGAGCTCCTCCTTGGCTCTGAACTCACCTGCAGGAGTGATAAATTTATCCAGCCCAAGCTACTTTTCTCTTTCTTTCAGAATCCTGATATTTTTCTTGCTGGAACAGAGGAAGGCCACATCCACTGCTGCTCTTGCTCAGGCAAGGAGCAGATTCTGGGGACATACAGAGGCCACAAGGTGAGTGACACACTGTAAACAAGGACAGCAGGAACTGCTCAGTTCAAAAATGTAACAATTTCTTTGCTCATATTTATCTGCAACAAAAGAAACCTGAACTTCTCTTATATTAGGAATGAATCCTCATAGCATAAAGCATCACAGTCTTACAGCATTACTTTCTATGCTGTCAGGATTTTTTCAATTTATTAAAATTGGTACTATAAAGTGGTTTAAAGCTTTAGTTCTGGCTTTATTTTGAGACAGCAATCAGAAATGTGATTGTCCTGTAGAGTTAAATAGTCTCACCTGTGGGAGGAAGGCTGGGTAGCTCTGGAATAGATTCTGTAGCTCTACAACAACACCAGGTTGTGTTTTTGTTTCTCTCCAAACAGGGCCCTGTGTACAAAGTTGCCTGGAACCCCTCGAGCACGGAGATGTTCCTGAGCTGCTCTGCAGACTGGAGCATCCTTTTGTGGCACCGGGATTCCCACACTCCCCTTTTAACCTTCACTTCTGTCACAGCTTTTGTGCACGACATCAAGTGGGCTCCAAAATCAGCCTTTGTCTTTGCAGCAGTGAATGAGAGGAGGGTGGAAATTTGGGACCTCACTGTCAGCATGTGAGTAATGGCTCTTCTCAGGGAATAGTCTGAAACTTATTTGTCTCACATTGTTCCCTCATCAGTGTTTTTATCAGATCATTACAGCTCCACACTTCGCTTTGCATTTTGAAATATGTGTTGTGGAAAAGCAGATGGTGGTTATCAGAGATTTGGGGTTAGAAGAGAAGGAGCTGGATGCCTCATGGAGCTGATAGAGTGTAAAAATGCCCCTTTTCTGCAGAAATTAGAAGGGAAAAGAACAAAATGGAGCTACTTTGGTAAAGATTGGATGGTCTGAAGTTGAGATGACTCAGTTACCTGTGATCTTGTCCAGCTGCTCTGGGTTTTATGTTACTGACAGTGTGAAACCCTGGTGGATCCAGAGCTCTGCCACATCCTGCAAATTATTCATCTAATAAAAATACGAACCACCAGGTTAGGACAGATTTTAGGCAAGCAGGATTTCTCAGTTAACACCAGCTGGGATTTTCCTTCTGGCAAAACCCAACCCAAACACTGCCTCACTTCCCAATTTTTGACCCAACCTACAACACAGACAGTGAAATGTGCAGTTTCCAACAGATCAATTCATGACACCCATTAATTCTTGGATTTGCAGCTTCGACCCGGTGCTCTGCTGTGCTGCCAGCCCTGAAGGGAAGCTGAGCTCCCTCCTGTTTGCCCGGAATGCCGAGTGCCTCCTCCTGGGGGACACCTGTGGCCAGGTGGGCGTGTGGCAGCTGCACAACCTGCCCGTCCCCAGCGCCCACCAGGTACGGCTCTGCTCACAAGGCTCGTTTTCCTCTGGGAAATTTTCCTCATTTCCTCTGGGAATATTGCAACAGGTGGGGTCACAATTCCAGCACCAGGGTGAAAAAAAAAGGTGGTGGGTCCTGCTCTTCTGCTGCCACACAGCTGGGAATTCATTTTTCTTTATAAACAAGAGAAATGTTTACATGCTGAAAATATGACAGCATGAACGCAGCCCAATCTGGCCTGCCAAAAAGTGTTATTTCCCAGTGTTAACAGAATTCCAAAGAAGAATCTTTTTCCTCTTGTTTTCCAGGTTGTTTCTTTTTCTGACATTGTTGCTCCTGCTGGAGCTGTTCAACAGTAGCTGATCTCCCTTCTCCTTCAGGAAACCCTTGCTGTGGTATGAACATAAACTGCTTATCCTTTTTAAATCAATAAAGTTTCTCTTTGAAGCCACACTGCTCAGAAACTTCCTTCAAATGCCCTCAGTATCCTCCTGAAGTGCCCTCATTGCACTATCAATGTTCACACATAGATGGCTTTCTCTGCAATCCTGATCATGGAAAGGCTTTTCTCCTTGGACTTTTATCCCTTTCTGCTTTTCCCCCGAGGTCTTTTCTCCTTGGGTTGAAAGCAGGCAGTGTTTGGCTGCCTAGGCTGGCTTTTTTGGGGAGCAGAGCAGAAAAAAAAATGTGCAGAAATATGACACTGAGAAAAAAAGTTAGATAGGACTACCAAGAAACAGAACAAAACCACCCAGCTGGAGGATTTCCAGGCACTTCCTGCCCACAGGAAATGGGGAGCATCTCCAGAGGAGTGATAAAACACAAGTTGTAGCCCTGCTGCTGAGCACATTACGTCTGGAAACGTGTATTTTATAGATGCAGAGCATCCAGCCTCTCTCATTACCCTGACCATAAACACCCAGCACTCAAACACATCACTGAATTAAGGATCATTTGTGCTGCATTAACATCCACTTCCTCCTGTGTGCTGCACATCTGACAAGGGGCCACGCAAACTTCCCCCTGGCATAAAACTCACCTTGGTGTGTTTCAAAGAAAGCCACTCGTTAAGGTGAATCATTTGTTAATCATTATTATAAATCTGACCAAAATACACCCGTATTTTCCATTCATGCCCACGACTGTTTGCTTACTGCTAAAAAACAAGCTTTCCATAACACATCATAACCCACCCAGCACACAGTGAAAATTAATTACCTGTGACATTATGGTGCTGGAAAAATCCTTGTGGTGCTGGGAAAGGCACAAGATCTCCGAAGTTCCTCACGGATTTTGTCCTTAAACATGGAATTTCTGACCATATAATTGAGAAATTTTCTCCCTAGAGGCATTTTATTGCAAGGATTTTTTTCTATAGAAATGTAAATTCACTGAAGTCAATGTTAGGAACCAATAACTCAGAACAAAGCTCTGCTCCCAGAGCAGAGATTCAGCTCCATGTGCTGCAGCATCATGTCCTATCTCATGGCNCAATGTTAGGAACCAATAACTCAGAACAAAGCTCTGCTCCCAGAGCAGAGATTCAGCTCCATGTGCTGTAGCATCACGTCCTATCTCATGGAAACCAGGAATCCTGGCACAAACCCCCTCTGGAGTGGATTTTCTCAGCAGTGCTTGGCACTGGCAGGGCTTTTCCCACAAACATCCTCAGTTACCAGTAACAAGGTGGGGGAATGAAANTTTTCTCAGCAGTGCTTGGCACTGGCAGGGCTTTCCCCACAAACATCCTCAGTTACCAGTAAACAAGGTGGGAGAATGAAAATGTGGACAATACAGACATCACAGGAAGGAGTTAATTCCATTTTGTCCATTTTTAAATGGGATTTAAAATTTCCACCCAGTTAATTCCAATTTTCTTTGGGCTCACCAACTCAAAAAGACCCCACTGGGAATGAGGCTGTGCAGGGAACACAGACACCAAACCCATTAAGTACAAATCACGTCATAAACACCCTTTTGCTCTGGTAAAACACACATTAACTGCACCCACCTAAACCATACCCCATAAACTGTCACACCTCAGGTGTTTCCCAGAAAAGCAGCTACATAGACTTCAGAAATCTTTACTACCTGACTGACATCCCAAAGCACTTCAAACATGACCAGAAACAAAGCAGTTTATTTGTTTTTAGCAAACATTGCCACCCTCAGAGTGAGCTGTAACTCAGTGGAGTGGACAGACCGTCGGTATAAAAATGGGAATATTCCAGCAGAATTCCCCACTCCATCCTTTCTGGCCTGGCTGAGAAGCACCACGTTGGCAGCATGAAGGGCACGGTGCTGGTTCTGAGCTGCCTCGTCCTGCTGCTCCTGGCACGGGAAGGGAGAGGGGAAGGGAACACGGTGAGGCTCTGCGGGAGGGATTTCATCAGGGCCGTGGTGTTCACCTGCGGCGGCTCCCGCTGGAAAAGGCACCTCACTGAGCACCACCTGCCGGGTGAGTACCACGGAAAGCTCCCGGGCTCTCCCCTGCCTGCTGCACCTGGATCCGAGGGGATCAGAGGGGATCCAGGGGGGCTGGGGAGCAGCACATCCCCTGCTCCCCTCAATCCCTGCAGCTCCAGCTTGTGCTGGGAGCTGCAACTCCTCGTGGTCCCTCTCCTCGTGGTCCCTCTCCTCGTGTTCCCTCTCCTCCTGTTCCCTCTCCTCACACCTTGTCTGAAATAATTTAGATCAAGGTTTTCCTGGCTCACCTGAGGAACAGGATTCAAGGCAAGGCTGTC